>JAXIVJ010012664.1:0-39645 GCA_036785665.1 Chirona hameri | reverse complement strand
GTATGTAGGTATGTAGGTATGTAGGTATGTAGGTATGTAGGTATGTAGGTATGTAGGTATGTAGGTATGTAGGTATGTAGGTATGTAGGTATGTAGGTATGTAGGTATGTAGGTATGTAGGTATGTAGGTATGTAGGTATGTAGGTATGTAGGTATGTAGGTATGTAGGTATGTAGGTATGTAGGTATGTAGGTATGTAGGTATGTAGGTATGTAGGTATGTAGGTATGTAGGTATGTAGGTATGTAGGTATGTAGGTATGTAGGTATGTAGGTATGTAGGTATGTAGGTATGTAGGTATGTAGGTATGTAGGTATGTAGGTATGTAGGTATGTAGGTATGTAGGTATGTAGGTATGTAGGTATGTAGGTATGTAGGTATGTAGGTATGTAGGTATGTAGGTATGTAGGTATGTAGGTATGTAGGTATGTAGGTATGTAGGTATGTAGGTATGTAGGTATGTAGGTATGTAGGTATGTAGGTATGTAGGTATGTAGGTATGTAGGTATGTAGGTATGTAGGTATGTAGTATGTAGGTATGTAGGTATGTAGGTATGTAGGTATGTAGGTATGTAGGTATGTAGGTATGTAGGTATGTAGGTATGTAGGTATGTAGGTATGTAGGTATGTAGGTATGTAGGTATGTAGGTATGTAGGTATGTAGGTATGTAGGTATGTAGGTATGTAGGTATGTAGGTATGTAGGTATGTAGGTATGTAGGTATGTAGGTATGTAGGTATGTAGGTATGTAGGTATGTAGGTATGTAGGTATGTAGGTATGTAGGTATGTAGGTATGTAGGTATGTAGGTATGTAGGTATGTAGGTATGTAGGTATGTAGGTATGTAGGTATGTAGGTATGTAGGTATGTAGGTATGTAGGTATGTAGGTATGTAGGTATGTAGGTATGTAGGTATGTAGGTATGTAGGTATGTAGGTATGTAGGTATGTAGGTATGTAGGTATGTAGGTATGTAGGTATGTAGGTATGTAGGTATGTAGGTATGTAGGTATGTAGGTATGTAGGTATGTAGGTATGTAGGTATGTAGGTATGTAGGTATGTAGGTATGTAGGTATGTAGGTATGTAGGTATGTAGGTATGTAGGTATGTAGGTATGTAGGTATGTAGGTATGTAGGTATGTAGGTATGTAGGTATGTAGGTATGTAGGTATGTAGGTATGTAGGTATGTAGGTATGTAGGTATGTAGGTATGTAGGTATGTAGGTATGTAGGTATGTAGGTATGTAGGTATGTAGGTATGTAGGTATGTAGGTATGTAGGTATGTAGGTATGTAGGTATGTAGGTATGTAGGTATGTAGGTATGTAGGTATGTAGGTATGTAGGTATGTAGGTATGTAGGTATGTAGGTATGTAGGTATGTAGGTATGTAGGTATGTAGGTATGTAGGTATGTAGGTATGTAGGTATGTAGGTATGTAGGTATGTAGGTATGTAGGTATGTAGGTATGTAGGTATGTAGGTATGTAGGTATGTAGGTATGTAGGTATGTAGGTATGTAGGTATGTAGGTATGTAGGTATGTAGGTATGTAGGTATGTAGGTATGTAGGTATGTAGGTATGTATGTATGTATGTATGTATGTATGTATGTATGTATGTATGTATGTATGTATGTATGTATGTATGTATGTATGTATGTATGTATGTATGTATGTATGTATGTATGTATGTATGTATGTATGTATGTATGTATGTATGTATGTATGTATATGTATGTATGTATGTATGATATATATGTATATGTATATATGTATATATGTATATATGTATATATGTATATATGTATATATGTATATATGTATATATGTATATATGTATATATGTATATATGTATATATGTATATATGTATATATGTATATATATATATATATATATATATATATATATATATATATATATATATATATATATATATATATATATATATATATATATATATATATATATATATAGCCCAAATAATCTAAAGTAAATGCGGAGTGAGGGGCCATGATGAGGTTTGAGTGTTTAGGGTAGGTTTTAGGTCTCGAATGTATATAGACTCTTTAATATTTCTATCGGGGCCGTCTGAAGCGCGAGATAGGATGCATATTTTGATATTTTGACACGTCAAAAGTGTGTCCGAGTGATCGTTTTGATGGATGCCGAATGGTGCATCCATTCGCCTGTTACGTGCGTCTCCGAGATGTTCATTGAACCTTTTCCTGATGGCGCGCCTACTTTCTCCAACATAGAAGGCCTGACCTTCTGGGCATAGCGTGCAGTCGATTCTGTAAATGGCATTTTTGGTGTGACATCTCCCCGAGAGTCCTGCGTGGCACGCGTTGCAAAACCTACCTCCACCTGGGCAGGGAGGGGAGCTATGGGCTGACCTGATTAACTTATGTCCAACAGTTTCTCCCCCTTTCCAAGCCACCTGGAAGTTGATGTCGCTATTTTTAATTTTACCTTGCACTTTTTGGCACAGTTTATCGTTTACGAAAGGCAGCACAAGCGGAGTTTTCTTTGCCGTGTCTCGTACTTTCCGACGACGCGTGTCTGTATGCCTACCACAGTGTGTTTGTATGGCTTCTTTGCGTGCTCTCCTAAGTGTGGAAGGTGGATAGCCATTGGATCGAAATAACCTGTCGATCTTCTCAAGGCTGCGGTCAGTGGGGTCTCCTGGTGACGATAGTCTTAAGGCACGTAAAAACTGGGACCTAGCGGTCGCTCGTTTCACGGACATAGGCTGGGCTGAGTTGAAGTGGAGGATGACATTAGCTGACATAGGTTTTATGAAAAGTTCCGTAGTATACTGTCCGGTTTCTTCCGTGATGCCGACGGGGGTATCTAGAAAAGGAAGCGTCCCTGTGCTGCCCGTATGTTCTAAAGTGAACTTGATTGAGGGATAAATGCTGTTCAGATATTCAAAGTACTCTAGGAGGCTAGGGAGTCCATGTGGCCACACACCAAATACGTCGTCTATGTAGCGTAAGTAGAGAGCAGGCTGCGCTCTTGTCGAGCTGATAAACATTGATTCCAGCGTGTGCATGAAAGTGATGGCCAGCGGCAGTGCTACCCGGCTACCCATCGCTATACCAGTGTTTTGTCTGTAGTATTGTGACCCAAACCGCACGAAGTTATGTGTAAAACAATGCTTCAAAAGGCGCTCGATGTCCGTGAGGGTCATACCAAATGTGTTGATGTGCGTTTCGTGCTCTCGAAGCATGGTCATACAAGCCTGGATACCATCCTCCACTGGAATATTCCCATATAAGTTAACTACATCGATGCTGAATAGTATAGTCCCTGGTTCGAATCCCTGTGGATATTTTTCTTTGAGTTTGTCTAGGAATTGTGTCGTGTTTTTTAAGTGTGCCGGAACAAAGGGAAGCAGCTGAGTTATCACTCTCTCTAAGATCCATGTCAGCTTATCGACAGGGTGGTCGCAAGCCGAAACAATCGTTGTTCTATTACCCTGATTGAGTCTGTGAACGGGGCCCTCGAGCCTCCCCAGGGGTTGCTAGCCCACCGCCTATATTTCTGGGTTTTATCAGGCAAAACCGTAAAAATTTCGCGCCGCTTCGCGGCGCTAACTGACAGGTACATACCTGCCTACTATAACATGAATATCCACATAAAAAATGATGCAAAGGCTTAAATACACGTTTCAAAATGGGGGTACATTTTTCGTCATTTCAGCCGCCACACACTCAAAAGCCGACCCGCACCTGTTGTCAGCTAAGATAGGTTTACTCTCCTGTACGTAACAATACAAATTAGCAATGCGCTCAGTATAATGCCTACTGAGGGTCCTGGTTCAATCCAGCTCATCAAAAGTAGACGGTGAAAAATTGTTAAAAAGGGGGCCTCACAAAATAAAGTGGCCGAAATCCGTAGAGTTTTTCATATCCAGGGGTATTTTTTTGGGGTGAGGGCCTCTCCCAGGGGCTTGCCCACCCCCCCCCCCCACCCCCACCCCTTCTGAAGGTCTGGCTGCGCCCCTGTTTAAGTCCCATGAATACATCCAAAAGAAAGTCTTGGGCATTACATTTTCTCAGCTCGTCTGTGGCCTGGAAATTTATTCCACATGGGACTAGGTAGTCATAAAGGGATTTTTATTTTCCACCGATTCCGAGTACATATGGTAGTAATTTTGCAGCTCAAACTTAGCGCTACTGTTTCGGTCTGTGGCGCTATCTATGTGTTCTTTTAAAAATGCGCACAGCTAAACCTTGACCGTCGACCAATCAACGATAAGTATTGTGGCAATTCATTGCTCGACGCCTGCGATCACATTATACATATTTTTAAAGAACATTACCAAAGTCAAAAGTATGCACATTTATGAGTGAGGCCAAGGATATACAACAAGCAAGTGAGACTAAACGACTAAACGTAATTGGAAAATAATTTTATTGAAGGCATTTTTGACAGGTATGTATTTGAAATAGTTTTAATCTAACTAGGAATCAAAGTCAAGTGCAGCACCAGTACAGGGCAGAAGTAGTATGAGTCTGAAAGAATTTAACAGAACATCAACATTGGCATTTACTAGGAACGGGGGGGGGGGGGGGTGGGTGGTGATGGACCCTCACTATTCAGGCAAATTGTTTGCTGAAATATTTTATTTTGCTTTATTAAGATTTTATTGATGGCAAAAAATACTTATAGGTGGAAGTGAATATATTGTATAGGTGGGTTGGGTTTCTCTCAATACTAGTTCAAAGTTTCACTGCCTCCCCCGACTGGTTATTGATTCAACTTTTTTGGAACGATTCAATCATTATTCATTTTGGAAGCTGAATGATTCAATCACTGTTTGATTCACAGAGAAAGTTTTGAGAATTGATTCTTTCCAATTCAAAGAATCATAAATATTTTAATAGATTCACATTTGATTCAACAATTCAATATATGTGGTGAATCTATGTCAAATCAATACAAATGGAAACATACATATATATATGATCATTAAAACATTGTTACAGCAATACCCTTGTAGCTCAGTTGCCCCTGTAGTCTGCCCCTGTAACTCAGTTGGGAGAGCGCTGGGCTTCTGACCTCACCCAGTAGTGGCAGCCCGGGTTTGAGTCGCTTCAGCGCTATTTTCCCCTGACTGGGGTGGCCGGTGGCAGCTGCCACACTCAAGGTCAGGTGACGTCAGAGGGCGGGGCGGACCGTGTCCAGTTATGTCAGGCACGTAAAACTTTCGCTTCTAAATTCTGCCGGACGCCAGGAATTGCTTGATCGGGTGGTGGGGTCAGGGCCTACGCAACAAGCTATGCTTAGCGCGGGGCCTGCTCTCTGAAATCCATCCATTCAAAAACATTCAGACTAAATTTATTATTAAAAAAAATACTATTTCAGTATAAATAAATGTAGCCACTGGGAGTTGGGACTGCATGTATTTGCACAATTTACCAGTGTACTTGAATAATTAAGAATCATTTAATATTTTGATTCAATCAGCCTTGATTTGATGCAGGTTTAGATTCAGTCATGATTCATGAATCAAAAGATCTGATGATGAATCAATTATGTTTGTATTCAAGGAATTTTGATTGAACGATTCCAATAGATTCAATCAGTGTCAAATCAATAACCAGTCTGCCACCCCCCCCCCCTTCGTGACATTCCTACATCCCTGTAACAGAAGCTGCTCGAGCTGCTGACATTTTATAATTCATTTCAGGTAGTAGGTATCATAGACACAGGGGGTAATATTGTGTTGCTTTCAAGCTATGATCACAGGATTAAACAACTGGCGTCCTGCAGATCTATGCTTGTAACTTGTGCAGTTTCCGAGTGTGTTGTTCAGGAGCAAAGGTGTTTCCAGGTGACAGTTGTGGTTTCCACTGTGATTGTGACCTCGATTGACCTTTTCAGAGGTCAACTTAGGTCATTGACCTCCGATGACCTCATATGACTTTTTTGGGCTTCTGGCGGTTTCTAGGAAAATTTCTGACGATGATTTCAAATTTGGGATCCATTTTAGATAATTATATGTTCCACTGGGGTCATACACATCCACAGGTCAACCGAGGTCACTGACCTCAGATGACCTGACCTGACCTTTTTGGAATTTGGCAGTTTTTAGGACATTTTGTGATACTGATTACGAATTTAGCACCTATTAAGCATTATGATATGCTCATTCACGATTCTAGCTCGATACAATTCAATTTATACTAATTTTAATTTGTATTACTTTTGGGTCATTGACAGGACCTCAGAGCCCAGAGGTCACCTAATGACCCATGACCTTAAAATTGGGTATCAGCGGCTTCCACTCGTCACAAGCAACACGCTCGTCGTTGAATCGAAGCTCTAGCTCAATTAGGGGCGAAACGCTAGGGGGGGGGGGGGGGGTCGTACCAATCCCCCTACCCGAACACATAGTGATTTTGCCCTACCCGGACGAGGGTTAAGGTTGTAAAGGCCCACCAAAGCCAGAGGGGGCCCATGAACACCTGAGGGGGCCCACTTTGCTACATGGTGGCCCCTTGACTTAATCCTGGATCTGCTACTGCACTCACCACACTCTGGTGTTGATTGACTGCCAGGTGACTGCCAGTGCCAACTCTCCAGTGGCTCTCAGCTGGCCTCTAGAGGGCTCACTCTGTCCTCCAGATGGCTCACTCTGTCCTCCAGATGGCTCACTTTGGCCTCCAGACTAGAGGGCCCACTCTGAACCCCCGGAGGGCCCACTCTGCTCTCTACCACCAGAGGGCCCATTTCAGCCTCTAGAGGGCCAACTTTGGCCTCCAGAGGGCCCACTCTGGCATCTGGAAGGTCCATTGTGGCTTTTTAGTGATGAAATCTGTTTTGTTTGCCCATTTGCCCATCTGCCCGTTTTGGCATATATGAAAGGCACATTTTTAACTGAGCTTCCATTCTGGTCTACATTTGTCTTTAAGGTTGTAAGGGCCCACCAAAGCCAGAGGGGGCCCATTCATACCTGAGGGGGCCCACTTTGCTACATGGTGGCCCCTTGACTTAATCCTAGATCTGACTGCTGAATGACTGCTAAATGATGTAAAAAGGCTACCACTTTGAGCTTTAGCTTCCTAACTTAACTTTCACTCATTCTTAGACGTGGTGAATGAACGAGGTGCAGAAATGATGTAACAGTGATGTAACAGTGATGTAACAGTGATGTAACAGTGATGTAACAGTGATGCAAATTAGGTGCAGAAATGATGTAACAGTGATGTAACAGTGTCATAGCAGTGATGCAAATTAGGTGCAGAAATGATGTAACAGTGATGTAACCGTGATGTAACAGTGATGATAATGAGGTGCAGAAAAGATGTAACAGTGATGTAACAGTGTCATAACAGTGATGAAAATTAGGTGCAGAAATGATGTAACAGTGATGTAACCGTGATGTAACAGTGATGATAATGAGGTGCAGAAAAGATGTAACAGTGATGTAACAGTGTCATAACAGTGATGACAATTAGGTGCAGACATGATGTAACAGTGATGTAACAGTGATGCAAATTAGGTGCAGAAATGATGTAACAGTGATATAACAGTGTCATAACAGTGATGAAAATTAGGTGCAGACATGATGTAACAGTGATGTAACAGTGATGCAAATTAGGTGCAGAAATGATGTAACAGTGATGTAACAGTGTCATAACAGTGATGCAAATTAGGTGCAGACATGATGTAACAGTGTCATAACAGTGATGAAAATTAGGTGCATAAATGATGTAACAGTGATGTAACCGTGATGTAACAGTGATGATAATGAGGTGCAGAAATGATGTAACAGTGATGTAACAGTGTCATAACAGTGATGAAAATTAGGTGCAGAAAAGATGTAACAGTGATGTAACAGTGTCATAACAGTGATGACAATGAGGTGCAGACATGATGTAACAGTGATGTAACAGTGTCATAACAGTGATGATAATGAGGTGCAGAAATGATGTAACAGTGATGTAACAGTGTCATAACAGTGATGACAATGAGGTGCAGAAATGATGTAACAGTGATGTAACAGTGATGTAACAGTGATGACAATGAGGTGCAGAAATGATGTAACAGTGATGTAACAGTGATGTAACAGTGATGTAACAGTGATGACAATGAGGTGCAGAAAAGATGACAGAATATGTGTCACTGTTTCCAAACAGAATCATCAGCCCAAGGCTGCATCTGCGTTTGGTGTGGTGCCAACAGTGTCAAGTTCAACACCCTCAATACCTTTTCCATGTGCATAATTTAATTCCATTCTTTAGTATAAGCGCTGCCTTCCATTTGTCATCGTTTCCACACCCTGTATAATACATCCGACCCTGTTCACGGGTCTGCGGCCGCCGCGGCTCCCGCGGCCAGAAGGGCGGGGCTTAATCGTCAGCCAATCACGAAAGAGCAGATCCGGGAGGAGATACTCTACTCTCTGCGGCTTCTGTGGTTGCTCGAGAGCAGCCGCAAAAGAACTTCGACATAAATGGCGCGCGTCCGACAAAGGTTGCGCACTGTTTTGTTGATATCGCAGCTCACTGGCGGTTGTTTGACCAAAAATAACAACTCGTAGTGACTCGTAGATATTCATGTAGTTGAGTGGTTTTGAAAAACATTGAGGGTTTTCATGAAATTGCCTATTCGTTGCGAACGCTACACGCGCCATTTATCGGACGCCATCAGCAGCCGCAAAAGTGTTCAAAGTTGTTCAAATTAAGCTCCGCCTCCTGGCCGCGGGAGCCGCGGCGGCCGCATACCCCGTGAACAGGCCTCAGGGCTGTTGCTTGTACTGCATGCCTGTAAGGTGTGGTGTTGATGTGTTGTGTAAGGTGTGGTGTTGGTGTGTTGTGTAAGGTGTGGTGTTGGTGTGTTGTGTAGTGTGTGGTGTTGGTGTGTTGTGTAAGGTGTGGTGTTGGTGTGTTGTGTAAGGTGTGGTGTTGGTGTGTTGTGTAGGGTGTGGTGTTGGTGTGTTGTGTAAGGTGTGGTGTTGGTGTGTTGTGTAAGGTGTGGTGTTGGTGTGTTGTGTAAGGTGTGGTGTTGGTGTGTTGTATGAAGTTTTCCATTGTTTGTCGTCAGGTCAGAGCACCGATATGTGGTGGCGCCAGTTTTCACGTCTGGCTGGACGCGTGCCTCCGGTGGCCTGTGTGCGGCTGGCTGGACGCGTCCCTCCGGCGGCCTGTGTGCGGCGTCTGGGCCGCTCGGCCGTGCTGCCAGCCGCCGAGGACGATGGTCAGCGCCGGATGCCGCGCTCGGTCGCCAGCCGGTATCGGGACCTGCGGCAGCGGCCGCGGGTCATCCTGGACGTGCACGAGGAGCAGCAGCTGGCGGAGCAGGGCGCGGCGCCGGCCGAGGAGGAGCCGCTCTGGGACACGCTGGACGCCTGGAGCGCCGAGCGCGGACAGACCGGCGTGTTCGATGTGGAGGAACTGGTGGAGGTGCTGCGCGAGGAGGGTCTGGAAGACGTCTGTGTGCTGCGCCTGCCGGAGGAGCATGCCTACGTTGGTCACATGGTGTTAGCCACAGCGCGTTCCCATCAGCACATGCTGGCCACGGCGCAGTTCCTCAAGAAGCTCTACAAGCGGAAGCGGTCGCCGTCGGATCCGGTGCCGCGCATCGAGGGCCAGTCCTCGCGCGAGTGGATTGCCATGGACATGGTGAACATTGCACTGCATCTCTTTGATAGCAATTCGCGGGCGCATTACGATGTGGATGGGCTGTGGGCGGTGGGTCCGCAATACGATGAAATGAGTCAGCCGGAGGAGCACGACGATTTATCAGACCTGAACCCGCTCGCCGAATTCAGTCCAATTCCTCCGCAGATAGAAGTGGACTCTCACGGCAAATCATGAAGTGTGTGTTTATGCTTGTCATTATTTGTGTAATGTACCGTTGGTGCTAATGTTGCGATATAACAATATATCACGCCAAGCCATCAACAAGTCGTACGCGTTTTGAGGACAATCGACGTTCAATAGCATCTCGTAGTACACATATTTAAGTGTTCGATGACAATAGGTGAGCTTTATATTTTGTGATGATCCGTAAATTCGTAACTACATCTGATCCTAGATCCTAAGTTTCTACATTTCTCACAAAGGAATTCATTCCACCGAACGAAAAGCTGTACTCGGTCGTGACTCGTAGTTGTCAGCATTTGTGTAAATGCATCTGGGGCCGCCTGGTATCGGTAGTTGCAAAATAATGGAATGGATATGCGCGTGTGGTTTCAATGTAACCATGACGCTACTTGAAGGAGGATGGAGATGTTTCGTGGGGAAATTTCCTGATTTCCGTAGAGACAGCAGGGGAAACGTCAAAAAATTCCTGCATTTGGTTCTTCCTTCATATTGTTAAAAATTCCTTCATATTGTTCCTGCATTAGCTAAGACAAATATGAAGGTCTCGAGACATTCCTCACGTTGAACTGCACAAATATTTTGATTTCGCACGTGTTGTAGAATGAGCCTGGGTGAAAATAAGAGGAAGTTGCATATTATCGTATATATACTACCGAATTATAGGTAAGATACTTATACTTTGACAGCAAGATGAAAAATGCAGAAAACCTATTGCAGTACAATACTGATACCTACCTCTGGAGTGGGTCATTTTTTGTCTCTAAGCCTGTTAAGTTTCAACCTCAACTTGCGATGTTTGCCACAGCCACATGGCACACATTAATATCAACATGGCTGTTTTATTTTGTAACATTTTTGTGGTAGTGGTCAGAAGTGTCATTTTATTTGTTAAACTATGTGTTTAACAAATAAACCCTGTTAAACCCTGTAGCTCAGTGGGAGAGTGCTGGGCTTCTGACCTTTCCTGGTAGTGGCAGCCTGGGTTTGAGTCGTTTTGTCACTCACTATTTGCTCCTGACTGGGATTGCCTGCAGCCCATGGCAGTGGTCGCACTCAAGGTCAGGTGACGTCCAGTGAGCGTGGTGGACCAACTTTTGCTTCCAAATATCTGCCGCCTACCAGGAATTGGGTGATTGGATGGTATGGGTCAGGGCCTGCACAACAAGCCCAGCTTAGCGTGGGGCCTGACCTCAGAAATCCATCCATTCAAAAGGTTTGGAGTAAATATATAAATAAATATAAACTACAAGAAAAAGGCAACTTGGAAAACACCAAGCATATTTTGATGATATTCATTGGAAGGGTTCCAGTATGCAAAACGTGGCAGGAACATCAACAAGATATTTGGGGCAGCCTAAATCCTGCCCCACTTGTGGCAGGATTTTCCGGATCAAATTTTGCTCCTTAGTCAGCAAATACTGTTGACTGTGGGGTCTTCATGATCAGGTTTTATCTAGTGTGAATTCACTTTTCAACCACATGCTGTTGTGTTGACCGGGTGGGGTCAGTCGTCTTAAAGATCATGTTTTATCTAGTGTGAATCAATAAATTGTTACTTCTGCCCCAAAAAGTCAAGCTGCCCCAAAATTTGCAAAAGCTGCCCCAATTTTGATGTGTTGGTGCCAACCCTTCCCAGACGAGATCTCATAGGAACTTGCCACTTTTGCATACTGGGAAGGGTTTAGTCCCCTTATTGACAACATTACTGTAATTGTGGGGTAGTTTTATGTATAAATTAAAATGTATCTAGGTAGGTACAGGAGAAATACATTTTATTTCCACTTGTGTTCAAATAAAACAAATATAACAGCACAATTCAAGTGTAGCATGTGGCTATAGGAGAAGCAACATTCATTTCTACTTCCATTTCCAATACACTGATGGCCTGGATAACTTGTATGCGTGTCAGTGTCTGGTTGGTAAGTAGCAATGAGGACCTATGGCTTATTCTTTTACCTAAATTATATGGAATATACTTGCCATTGTGCTTACTGATAAATGCCTAGTGATTGTGCATGGTGAAAGGTAAAATGAAACTAGAATGGTGTAGAAACTGGTGATGAGCATTGAAACATGTCATAGTGTCTTGTAACTTACTACTGACATTGAACTGTGAATGTCATAAATGCCCATACTGAAGTATTCAAATAGTTTTCCTAAATTTTCCTATAGCTTTATGTAGGTACCAGGTACTGTGTATCCATAGTTCAACTACTGACTAGCAATAACACAAATTCATGTTTGTTTCAGGGATTACCTTTGTGCACCATTAGTAGATATTGGTGCATGGATTCAAGACTGCCAGAGAACCTAATTGATCTTAATTTCAATAGTATATCCATTTTCTGTGTGGATTATGTCCAGTAAGCCCATAAAAACAGCAACTAAGCGCAACAAATCAACATCCAGCTCCAGCAAACCTGGTATACCTGTATGGCTGCAAGAGGAGCCAAAGAATTCAGAGAGCATGCCCAATTCTGCCGACCCTTGGCTGTCAGGAAATGCAGTTGTTGCAGAAGTGATGCCAAATTCACCAGATGATTCAGGAGAACCTGGTACCATACCAGAACCTCCCACTGACACCAACCATTTAGAGAGCAAAGGTCTGAAGAGACCTAGGACATCATCTGCCAGTGACAAAACTCCAAAGTCCACTGATGCTGAAGTCTTGATGGAATATGACCCCTCTCATTCAAGCAATGGTAACTCTTCTACAACTGACACCACCCACCTCACTGGTGCAGCGCCACCACTGGTGACACCCACCGACAGCGCCCCACCATCATCTGACACAGGGGAGGATGTCATCATTGACGACTGCACGTTCAGCGACGAGGGTGACTGTGTCATCCTGGAGAACACCACAGCTGCGGCCTCAGCCAGCGAGCCGTCTACCCCTACCACCCGGTCTACCCCGCCTGACCTGTGTGACCCATCTGACCCAGCGGCATCGGCCCCATTCGGCCTCTGCGAGATACTGCCGGTCGACGATGACACAGTCCTCCTCACCACGGCGCCGCAGTTCTGCCTGCACCTGTGGGGCGCCTACCAGGTGCGTGTGCTGCGTGGAGCCGTCCGCCTTCACGGCGCCACCCTGACGCCGGCACGCGCAGACTTCCTGCCCGTGTTCGCGCTGCGGGTGAAGGCGCTGCCGGCGCTGCGTCCAGCAGAGGGCGTCACTGAGGGCACCGATGAGGAATGCTCGTCGGAGGAACTCTCCACGCTTCCGGCGGAGGCGACGGCAGCACTGCTCCGCGCGGCCGGCTGCGCGCTGCTGCTGCGTCGCCTGTCCAGCCGCCTGATGACGCTGCTGGCCGCGCAGCACGGCGAGACGTTCACGCCGCGCGGCGGCGATGACGACGCGCTGCTGTCGCGTACCGGCTGCCGGCTGCCGCGGAACGCTGTCGAGATGCAGCAGCTGAAACTGAGCCCGCAAGTCACCAGCGCCGAGTGGGAGGAGCGCGTGCAGCAGCTGACGGCACGCTCAGCTGACGGAGGTCAGTGGGCACGGGTGTCAGCTGTTCATGGTCTGACGAGCAGGATGGGAGTGTGTGTGTGTGTGTGTGTGTGTGTGTGTGTGTGTGTGTGTGTGTGTGTGTGTGTGTGTGTGTGTGTGTGTGTGTGTGTGTGTGTGAGTGTGTGTGTGTGTGTGTGTGTGTGTGTGTGTGTGTGTGTGTGCGTGTGCGTGTGCGTGTGCGTGTGCGTGTGCGTGTGCGTGTGCGTGTGCGTGTGCGTGTGCGTGTGCGTGTGCGTGTGCGTGTGCGTGTGCGTGTGCGTGTGCGTGTGCGTGTGCGTGTGCGTGTGCGTGTGCGTGTGCGTGTGCGTGTGCGTGTGCGTGTGCGTGTGCGTGTGCGTGTGCGTGTGCGTGTGCGTGTGCGTGTGCGTGTGCGTGTGCGTGTGCGTGTGCGTGTGCGTGTGCGTGTGCGTGTGCGTGTGCGTGTGCGTGTGCGTGTGCGTGTGCGTGCGCGTGCGCGTGCGCGTGCGCGTGCGCGTGCGCGTGCGCGTGCGCGTGCGTGTGCGCGTGCGCGTGCGCGGGCGCGGGCGCGGGCGCGGGTGCGGGTGTGTGTGGGTGTGCGTGTGCGTGTGTGTGTGTGTGTGTGTGTGTGTGTGTGGGGGGGGGGGGGGGGCAATCTCGTTGTGGCTGAGCAGGCCATGAGATGGTACATTGGCGATGGTTGTATATGTGAGACATGCCTTTTCCTACTAGACTCAGCTTACCACCTCTCTCTGGTTTTGCGGAGTGCTTTGTAAACGGTCTCATGGGTTGGGCGCCAAATAACCATTGGTAGTTGTGGTGCCCGTAAACCCCAAATCATCATCATCATCATGGGTGCTGTTTGCAACTCAAATATGATTGCTTACACCTGTAGACATTTATATGAACACTGTCTAAAATTGAATTGAATTATGAATTGAATCTGTCATCCCATGCCACATCAACTCGTGGTCGTCTGAACTCCCTTTTCTGCGTGTCGCTAACGTCGCCGATTTACTTTTCAGAGCGTCTTCGCGTGGTGTTCGCCGGCGGTAAGGGTGTGGGCAAGTCCACGTGGCTGTACTATGTACTGAACTCTCTGCTGAACACGTGGCGCCACGTGTACGTGCTGGACGTGGACCCAGGCCAGGCCGAGTTCACGCCGTGCGCTTGCCTCTCGCTGGTCAAGGTCGATACGTTCCTCGTGGGCCCGTCCTTCACGCATCTCACGCAGCCCGTCAGGTAAGCGTTAACGAGTTAACGACCCTTGCTTCACGTATCTCACGCAGCCCGTCAGGTAAGCTATAACGAGTTAACGACCCTTGCTTCACGTATCTCACGCAGCCCGTCAGGTAAGCGTTAACGAGTTAACGACCCTTGCTTCACGTATCTCACGCAGCCCGTCAGGTAAGCTTTAACGAGTTAACGACCCTTGCTCTCACGCAGCCCGTCATGTAAGCGTTAACGAGTTAACGACCCTTGCTTCACGCATCTCACGCAGCCCGTCATGTAAGCGTTAACGAGTTAACGACCCTTGCTTCACGCATCTCACGCAACCCGTCAGGTAAGCGTTAACGGTGCGTCTTTCTTGTGCATCATGCAGTCGGCTAGGCGAGTGTCTTGTAACGGGGTGTAAAAAGTCGTCATGGGCCTCACCATTGCATATACCGAACTGGGTCAACAAAGAAAATCAAACAGGAACCCAAGACGTGTCATTTGTTGGTCTTAGCAGGCAATCTGTCCCTGCTCGCTAGAGTGTTTTGCTGGTTGCTGCCATATCCTGTCATTTAGCAGAATATCCATACATTCTTCTCGCTTATTTTTGTTCTGATTTTTGTATCCGTAAAATGCATTTGGAAACTATTTCAGATTTTTTTCTCAGGTCAATATTGAGGTCACCAGAAGTCATCAAGGGTCAAATTTGTCAGTTTTAGGACTTCGCTCCAGAAAATCCCAGATATCACAGGAACGATGATAGATAGGAACAAACGGGAAAAAGCAATGAAAAGCTATTGAAAAATGCAATCGCTGAGGTGTCCTCAGATTTGAGATAAGGTCAATAGCTTAGGCTCCAGAGCTCATCAAATATCAAGAAGACTATTTTTAGCAAAACAGTTTTCACAAATATCTTTTTACCTAATAAAGATACGGCAATACTTGTGACGCCATCGTGTTTGTATTGTCAAGGCGCTTCGAATCATATTCATGATGACCAAGTTAGGTAATTTTAAAATTTGGCCTTAGGTCAAGGTCAAGTGGTGACCCAATTAGGTCATGTTGCACATTGGGAGACGAGCCTCGACGAGACAAACACATTGGTGCCAGTTTCACTTCTCTATCTGGATTTTGTCAAGAGTTATTGACAAAGAAGTGTTGGTGACCTCGGATGACCTCAGCTGACCCTGAACTCTGAAGGGGTCACTGAACCAAAATTTCACCTGGGTCTTCAAGAATGGCCTATGATGATATGATCTAGAAGTAATTGGGCTGATATCATGCGTATCCTCAGAATAGGAAGCATTTGAATATTTCCCATTAACTTATAATTGGGAGGTCACGAAATTGACCCGACCTTAGGCCACCGATATCGAAAATCCGAGATAAACGAATTGTAGGTACCATTGCTCTTATGCAATCCTGTAGGTACGAAATCGATCGGCCAAAAACTGTGGCTTTGGTACGACCGCACACTTTTTTTTTTGGAGGTAGGGTCACGTGACCTGTTCTGGTGACCTGACCTGAGATGACCCGTGGCCATTTAAAAAAAAAACAATATGTGGGCAATTGATGCATCAACAGCTGTGCCAAAAACGTTTTCGCTATCCTCGAAAAACCTTGGGGGGGGGGGGGGTCTAAACGCCCTCCCCCCGGCACGGCGCGTGTTAAGTCTCCTCCCGGTGTCGGTCGAATACTATTGACTGTTGACTTACCGTTACCAAGTTGAGACCTGACTGAAGTGTGTTCTCGATCTGCCAGGAGCGTGTTCCTGGGGGAGGTGTCGGTGGCAAACGACCCGTTCGGCTACATGGACGCCGTACAACAGCTGGTGAACACCTACCGGCAGCGGCCCGAAACAGACCCTGCGCCGCTACTCGTCAACACCATGGGCTGGGCCAAAGGTCAGTTACTCCTCCTCGGTCAGCTGCCGGCGGACGGCGAAGAGCGTGGCTGGGGAGCGACGCTGGTCTGGCGGCAGTGGCTGGGGAGCGACTGGTGGTAGTGGCTGGGGAGCGACGTTGGTCTGGCGGCAGTGGCTGGGGAGCGACTGGTGGTAGTGGCTGGGGAGCGACGTTAGTCTGGCGGTAGTGGCTGGGGAGCGACGTTGGTCTGGCGGTAGTGGCTGGGGAGCGACGTTGGTCTGGCGGCAGTGGCTGGGGAGCGACTGGTGGTAGTGGCTGGGGAGCGACGTTGGTCTGGTGGCAGTGACTGGGGAGCGACGTTCGTCTGGCGGTAGTGGCTGGGGAGCGACGTTGATCTGGCGGCAGTGGCTGGGGAGCGACTGGTGGTAGTGGCTGGGGAGCGACGTTGGTCTGGCGGTAGCGGCTGGGGAGCGACGTTGGTCTGGCGGTAGTGGCTGGGGAGCGACGTGATCTGGCGGCAGTGGCTGGGGAGCGACTGGTGGTAGTGGCTGGGGAGCGACTGGCGGTAGTGGCTGGGGAGCGAACTGGTGGTAGTGGCTAGGGAGCGACGTTGGTCTGGTGGCAGTGGCTGGGTAGCGACGTTGGTCTGGCGGTAGTAGTTGGGGAGCGACGTTGGTCTGGTGGTAGTGGCTGGGGAGCGACGCTGGTCTGGCGGCAGTGACTGGGGAGCGACGTTCGTCTGGTGGTAGTGGCTGGGGAGCGACTGGCGGTAGTGGCTGGGGAGCGACGTTGGTCTGGTGGCAGTGGCTGGGGAGCGACTGGTGGTAGTGGCTGGGGAGCGACGTTCGTCTGGTGGTAGTGGCTGGGGAGGGGTAGGGGTAGTCTGGCCGCTGGCTTCCCCGGTCTGTGCCGGGGAGAAGACGGTGTCTTAATGGCTACCTTTCAGTCACACCGCCGCGGCCGGTGTGGTGGTGGGAACTACGTTGTATCGGTCTTACTGCCGGGGGTCGTCCGTCTGGCGATCACAGCGCAACGCCATCTATAGGTGTCGCCGCACATTCGGATTCGTTTTGACCTGTAGCGTCACACACAACGGGGTTTCGCAGCGACCGTGGGGCCAAGAGAATTTGAGTCCTGCAGCATTTCATTTTGTTTATGGACAAGATATCTCACGCCATGAATTGCTCAGTAAACGCTTTGAATTCCTCTCGTACCTTCCGTTGTCAAACCCAAGCACTCGCTTCACTCTATGGTGCATATCGGTTGATTTCATTGCAATGATATGAACTAGTCATTATGTTTTATGCCGTTTTGGCGGTTGTAAATTGATAGGTAGAAACTTGAAAAGAGTATTGAATCTGCGTCTAGCGTACCAGTCTGGCGTTCTCGCTGTCTCGCGTGGATTACTGCGCTCAGAGATCTGATGCAATCATGGACAATCATGGACCACAGCTGTCCACAGCTGCTACGTATTCCGCCCCGTGCTGGGGTTCAGGTGAAATATCTCCCACCGCGAGCAGCTCTTGTTCTCTGGACTCTGACAGACTGGCCACCGTCCCAACGTGGTGTGATTTGAGTGCCTAACCTTTTTCAAATGACATTCAAACTGTCCGTCAGGGTGGTTAGGTCAGATTCGGCGAACTTGGCCGTGCGCTTTGTTTTGTCAGGTGTCTACCGGATCGACGTACGCTAACGAGTGATGGCTGCGTAAACCCGGTATTTCGCGAAATTTCGAATTATCGTTTTCTGGTTCCTGGGATTCGGAGATCGAACTATATTAGAGATTCGTCTCCACATGTCTTCGTCCCCATCGCAATGCCTAAAGTACGGTGGTGATGATTTTGTGTGTGTGTGTGTGCTGTGTGTAGAACATGGAAGACTTAAGTCCACTAAATCAGTGTTTATTAGTGTTGTCATTTCCAAAATTTCCTGACTGATTCCAAACTGATACCGAATGGGAGGCATTTCGGTTGACCGAATACCGATTTTGGTTGAGGCCAAAAATTTCCAAAATTTGACCGATTTGCAATTTCTATACTTATTTATGTAGATAACACACTGGCAAAAGTAGCTTTGTTTAACATCATAAAACACACATTTACAGTTTCCAAAAAGACAGTATAATTGTTAAAAAAACTAAATACATTTACAAAGCAAAGTAGTGGATGCTGCAAGCAAGACCGAACGCACATTGAAAACAGGATGGAGAAATGTGACCTCAATCATTTCATATTAATGTGTGGCATAATACATATTACATAAATACATACATAGGAAGAAATCGATTTTATCTGGCCAAAGTTGGAGGGCATACTGGTTTGTGCTTGCTTCTTAAGCTGGTATACAATACTTATTTTTTTAAGGACTTCACTTCCTCTTGTGAGCAATATCTTCAATCTTGATATAATAATGATGTGTTCGAGTTCGTGTATTAGGGGAGAGTCCACGTAGTGGCTATTCTGCACCCAGTCAATGTCAATGTGTACAAGGAAGGCACAACATACGCAATAAGGTTGATATGAGTTGGATAAAGTTTAGCAACTTGCTCAATGTAAAGAAAGTTGTTCAAAATGATCATCCATGCCAGAAGCATATTATTTTAATCAAAGGTTAGGCTGGTAGGCTAGTATCAAATGTTAGCTAAATGCTATTTTGGTTTTTCTTTTGATCAAGATTATATATAACTATAACATATAACATACACTTTAAGTTAGAAAGAACGCAGTCACAGAGGTCAGGGTTTTAAGATGGACAAGAAGGCACGGCGCGAGAGGGCCGTGGGTGGCCGTTCGGGGCAGCATGTTCCAGGCGGCGGGCGGCCGCGCGGTAGGGCAATTGCCGCTGGGTGGCGGTCAGCCGGACGCGCGGGAGGTGTAGTGAGCCGACACCGTTCGCAGAGGCTCGGGTACTACGCAGGGAGGCCTCCTCTCGTGTTATAAAAAGCGAATGCAGTGTGGAGGGTGAATCGCTTTCGTGTAGTGCTCGGTACACGTTTACACAGTCGTGGCAGCGCACCATCTCGGGCACACTGACCCATCCCAGCGTCTCCAGGGCCGGCGAAATGGGATCGTAGCGGCGCACCATCTCGGGCTTACTGACCCATCCCAGCGTCTCCAGGGCCGGCGAAATGGGATCGTAGCGGCGCACCATCTCGGGCTTACTGATCCATCCCAGCGTCTCCAGGGCCGGCGAAATGGGATCGTAGCGGCGCACCATCTCGGGCACACTGACCCATCCCAGCGTCTCCAGGGCCGGCGAAATGGGATCGTAGCGGCGCACCATCTCGGGCTTACTGACCCATCCCAGCGTCTCCAGGGCCGGCGAAATGGGATCGTAGCGGCGCACCATCTCGGGCACACTGACCCATCGCAGCGTCTCCAGGGCCGGCGAAATGGGATCGTAGCGGCGCACCATCTCGGGCACACTGACCCATCGCAGCGTCTCCAGGGCCGGCGAAATGGGATCGTAGCGGCGCACCATCTCGGGCACACTGACCCATCCCAGCGTCTCCAGGGCCGGCGAAATGGGATCGTAGCGGCGCACCATCTCGGGCACACTGACCCATCGCAGCGTCTCCAGGGCCGGCGAAATGGGATCGTAGCGGCGCACCATCTCGGGCACACTGACCCATCGCAGCGTCTCCAGGGCCGGCGAAATGGGATCGTAGCGGCGCACCATCTCGGGCACACTGACCCATCCCAGCGTCTCCAGGGCCGGCGAAATGGGATCGTAGCGACGAACACCAGTGACAAGCCTAGCGGCACAGTGGACAACTTTCTGTACCCTGTTCAGGTGGCAGTCGACGGCGCCTCCCCGCAGACTATTGTGAATGTGTTCTATTTAGTATTTACATTAATTGATTGAATTTGGAGCAAATTTGCTGGATGTGTAAAAGTCTGACAAAAAAGTGAATTGTTGAAGATTAGGCTGACCGAAAAGTGTCCAAAAATGTATAAGCCTGACCGACCGATTACCAAATAGGTCACAACATTTTTTCGGTTACCAAAATTTCGGTAACCGATTGACACCACTAGTGTTTATCATGTATTGTGGTGCATGCCCATTGCCCATGGATGCCAGTTTGGCAATATTTGTCTTCGGCACATGTATTATATGTATCCATGTGTCATCTCTATGTGTATCCCAACGCCAGCCTGTGGAATTCTGGCGTTGTTTGTCTGACCCGGCACCCGGTACAGATCGATTCGTTCCGCTCTGCGGTGGGTGGGGCGGGGGGCGGCCGGCGGGGGGGGGGGGGTCTGTGAGTCAGGCTCGGTGCAGCACGGTTCAGGGGCCCGCCGATCAATAACCGGCACAGTCAGTCGGGGTCGTTAGGTCCGCTCGTCGTCGATTCACCGTCGCCTCCCTCGAAACTGGGCGTTTCCGGATGTACTGTTCGCCATCAGGATAGACCTCAAGGCTCAACGAGTGGTTTTGGCCGTACGCCGTGAGGACACGGCTCCTCGAATGGTGTTGGACCGTTTTTTGGGGGGCTTTGGTGCTGACTGGAAGAACGCAGCGACTCACTGCTGGCCAATAACGGTTACAATATCGTTAGATCTGCGTGCCTGGCCTGCGTAGTTACGGCTCGTGTTCCTTGTAAGCACAAGGTAATAACATACATAAGGCTATATTCAGCCTTTGCCCGATTTACCATGAACTGACAGGCGATTGTCCGACCGCTGCTCCGGTGCATTCCTTTCCGTGATGCGATGAGTGCCGGTATGTCGGCAGTTGACTTGTGGTCGAGTGCAGTGTGCTGTCATACCGTGCTCCAGTCGACCGTGATGCGATGGGTGCCGGCATGTCGGCAGTTGACCTGTGGTCGAGTGCAGTGTGCTGTCATGACGTGCTCCAGTCAGCCGTGATGCGATGAGTGCCGGTAGGTCGGCAGTTGACCTGTGGTCGAGTGCAGTGTGCTGTCATGCCGTGCTCCAGTCGACCGTGATGCGATGGGTGCCGGTATGTCGGCAGTTGACCTGTGGTCGAGTGCAGTGTGCTGTCATGACGTGCTCCAGTCGACCTTGACCGCCCTGTTTGACCGGGCCCCTGGCTCGTCATCAAGGCCAGCACCCATGGTGTGTAGTGTCCATACGCCCATGGCGCATCTTCTTGAATCGCCCACGGTGATTAGACTTAGGCGGTCGTGTGAAATTATCACGTTGTCGGGACAGGAAGCCCTGTGAGCCGTGCAGCTCAAAACCTCAATGTTACCGTATTGTTGAGCTAGTGAAAGCCTATGATGGGCACGGCACATTCATGAATCTTTTCGAATATTTTGGCGTCGCGCCAACTCTGCGGAGTATTGGTCACTGCTACTGACCGGTACCAGCTTAGGTGTGCTTCCCACCGTCAAACGACGCACTACCGTTCTGTTATCTGTATTCACTGCTGTCGCGGAACATCATGTTTTCGCCGTTCACACCGGTGCACGAAGTGGCAGCGCGTCAGCTCGACCGCTATGCTGGTGCAGACCGGTGTGGCGGCCCGCCCCGCCCCCGCCCCCGACCCCGCCCCGCGGCTCCTGCGGCGGCGGCGGGGGCGGCGGGGGCGGCGGGCCGGGGTGGCGCTCCGCCCCCGCCCCGCCCCGCGGCTCCTGCGGCGGCGGGCCGGGGTGGCGCTCCTCCCCGCCCCGCCCCGCGGCTCCTGCGGCGGCGGCGGCGGCGGCGGCGGGGGCGGTGACGGTGGCGGTGGCGGTGGCGGTGGCGGTGGGCCGTGTACGGTGGCGAGGGTCCTGACTCTCCGCTCACTTTCCGAACTTGTTGGCGTGCGCGCTGTCCTTGGCCATCTGGGTCCTTTCGTTGTCGACATAGGAGTCACAACCGTAACACCAGGTGGAGAGGTCGCCGGTACACAGCACCACCTTGTGGCCATCCTGCGAACTGTGCTGCAGCATATGCTCCTTGGCGAACCGTCCGCACAGGGTCTGAGGACATGAGACGAGACGTGGCGTGAGACGTGACGTGAGACGTGACGTGAGACGTGACGTGAGACGTGACGTGAGACGTGACGTGAGACGTGACGTGAGACGTGACGTGAGACGTGACGTGAGACGTGACGTGAGACGTGACGTGAGACGTGACGTGAGACGTGACGTGAGACGTGACGTGTGACGTGAGACGTGACGTGAGACGTGACGTGAGACGTGACGTGAGACGTGACGTGAGACGTGACGTGAGACGTGACGTGAGACGTGACGTGAGACGTGACGTGAGACGTGACGTGAGACGTGACGTGAGACGTGACGTGAGACGTGACGTGAGACGTGACGTGAGACGTGACGTGAGACGTGACGTGAGACGTGACGTGAGACGTGACGTGAGACGTGACGTGACGTGACGTGACGTGACGTGAGACGTGACGTGAGACGTGACGTGAGACGTGACGTGAGACGTGACGTGAGACGTGACGTGAGACGTGACGTGAGACGTGACGTGAGACGTGACGTGAGACGTGAGACGTGACGTGAGACGTATGTACCCTCTCGGGCACATCTGTCACAGATGGACACAGTCACACGCAGTGGCACATACACCGGCCATACAGCACACGTTGGAGGAGCATATGGATGTCACAGGAGCACTAGAGGCAATGGCAGATTTGTCGTACGTGGGTGCGCTGTTTGTGTGTTTGGGTGGGCTGGAGTGTTGCTGTGCCTCTGCTGTTCTGCCCGGACGCTGTTGGGAGCAGGGAGCTGAAGACCCTATCTATTATTTCTTCTTTCCATCATCCTATGATTGTTTTGTTGCTAACATTAGTGGCTCAGCTGTGGGGAATGGTGGCTCAGTTGTGGGGAATGGTGGCTCAGCTGTGGGGAATGGTGGCTCAGCTGCGGGGCATGGTGGCTCAGCTGTGGGGAATGGTGGCTCAGCTGTGGGGCATGGTGGCTCAGCTGTGGGGAATGGTGGCTCAGCTGTGGGGCATGGTGGCTCAGCTGTGTGGAATGGTGGCTCAGCTGTGGGGAATGGTGGCTCAGCTGTGTGGAATGGTGGCTCAGCTGTGGGGAATGGTGGCTCAGCTGTGGGGAATGGTGGCTCAGCTGTGGGGCATGGTGGCTCAGCTGTGGGGCATGGTGGCTCAGCTGTGGGGAATGGTGGCTCAGCTGTGGGGAATGGTGGCTCAGCTGTGGGGAATGGTGGCTCAGCTGTTGGGAATGGTGGCTCAGCTGTGGGGAATGGTGGCTCAGCTGTGGGGAATGGTGGCTCAGTTGTGGGGAATGGTGGCTCAGCTGTGGGGAATGGTGGCTCAGCTGTGGGGCATGGTGGCTCAGCTGTGGGGAATGGGGGCTCAGTTGTGGGGAGTGGTGGCTCAGTTGTGGGGAATGGTGGCTCAGCTGTGGGGAATGGTGGCTCAGCTGTGGGGAATGGTGGCTCAGCTGTGGGGAATGGTGGCTCAGCTGTGGGGAATGGTGGCTCAGCTGTGGGGCATGGTGGCTCAGCTGTGGGGAATGGTGGCTCAGCTGTGGGAAATGGTGGCTCAGCTGTGGGGAATGGCTCAGCTGTGGGGAATGGTGACTCAGCTGTGGGGAATGGTGGCTCAGCTGTGGGGAATGGTGGCTCAGCTGTGGGGAATGGGGGCTCAGTTGTGGGGAATGGTGGCTCAGTTGTGGGGAATGGTGGCTCAGTTGTGGGGAATGGTGGCTCAGCTGTAGGGCATGGTGGCTCAGCTGTGGGGAATGGTGGCTCAGCTGTGGGGAATGGTGGCTCAGCTGTGGGGAATGGTGGCTCAGCTGTGGGGAATGGTGGCTTAGCTGTGTGGAATGGTGGCTTAGCTGTGGGGAATGGTGGCTCAGCTGTGGGGAATGGTGGCTCAGTTGTGGGGAATGGTGGCTCAGCTGTGGGGCATGGTGGCTCAGCTGTGGGGAATGGTGGCTCAGCTGTGGGGAATGGTGGCTCAGCTGTGGGGAATGGTGGCTCAGCTGTGGGGAATGGTGGCTCAGCTGTGGGGAATGGTGGCTCAGCTGTGGGGAATGGTGGCTCAGCTGTGGGGAATGGTGGCTCAGCTGTGGGGAATGGTGGCTCAGCTGTGGGGAATGGTGGCTCAGCTGTGGGGAATGGAATTCCTTTCAATATGCCGTGATCAGGGCGGTTTTCTGGTGGAATTTAACGGTGTGCTAAGGCGGGAATTCAACCAGAAGTGGGAGCAGAGCTAGCGCGATGAGCGGAGCCCTGCCAATTGACCGTGCCAGCTGCGCAGAATTCAAGTCTCGGCCAGCAGTGCTGGGACAGGTTCAGGGAGACAGTGGGCCGTGGTTGGGGTGGTATCTTGTGTCCGGTTCTATGGTGGTCAGTGTGATGCAAATTTATATTTTAAATTGCATTACTGGCCATTTTGAAGTTGTTCGTCTTGAATTATCAGCCCACGGGTGGGTTCACCCAACTGGACATCACCCTTTATCATCCGTACTTCTGCGCAGTTTCGGAACCACCCTTTACCACCCGTACTGCTGCGCAGTTTGGCAACCAGGGCGCTCGGTTGATTTGTGCCCTGCCACGTCCACCATCTGTGCGCAGTAAGCCACCTGTGCGGAGGATCGGACGGGGTGTACGAGGTGCTCAACACTTGCCACCCAATCTCAACAACAGTGCAACTCGCCCTATACCAAACGACACGAGATGTATTTTGTAGGCAAATCACTAATGCCGACCTTCTCGAACAGGGCATTTCACTTTTAGCGGAATTTCGGTGATCGCTTAGGTGACATCAAATGCAGCATTACAACAGCACACACAGAGAGTGAAAAATGCTTAAAACTTCGCATATGCGCTTCACACTCGCCGCCAGTTTTGACCAAAAAATGGCGTGAAACCGGAAACTTCAGAGGCTTTGCGGCAACCTCAAATATCAATTGATTTTCATACAAATACACCAAAAGCATTCGAATAGACCAAATAACGGGAATTTAATGTCACCTAAGCGATCACCAAACTTTCGCTAAAAGTGAAATGCCCTATTCTCGAAGCTGCGATGCAATTTTTTCCCAGCACAAATTTACATATTTATTTCGAAACTGCCAGCTTCGTACGTGTATAAATCGCTTGTTAATGTCTCCATCCGTGCTGACCCCAGACCCGGCTCTTTCCCCATGTTAGGGACAGCCTGTCCGGTCGTGGCGTGCCACGGTCCCCATGGGAGGGACAGCCTGTCCGGTCGTGGCGGCCACGGTCCCCATGGGAGGGATAGCCCGTCCAGTTGGGGCGTGCCACGGTCCCCATGGGAGGGACAGCCTGTCCGGTCGTGGCGGCCACGGTCCCCATGGGCGGGACAGCCCGTCCAGTTGGGGCGTGCCACGGTCCCCATGGGAGGGACAGCCTGTCCGGTCCCCATGATAGGGACAGCCTGTCCGGTCGTGGCGGCCACGGTCCCCATGGGAGGGACAGCCTGTCCGGTCGGGGCGTGCCACGGTCCCCATGGGCGGGACAGCCCGTCCAGTTGGGGCGTGCCACGGTCCCCATGGGAGGGACAGCCTGTCCGGTCGTGGCGGCCACGGTCCCCATGGGAGGGACAGCCTGTCCGGTCGTGGCGGCCACGGTCCCCATGGGCGGGACAGCCCGTCCAGTTGGGGCGTGCCACGGTCCCCATGGGCGAGACAGCCCGTCCAGTTGGGGCGTGCCACGGTCCCCATGGGAGGGACAGCCTGTCCGGTCCCCATGGGAGGGACAGCCTGTCCGGTCCCCATGCTAGTGACAGCCTGTCCGGTGCCCATGGGAGGGACAGCCTGTCCGGTCCCCATGCTAGTGACAGCCTGTCCGGTGCCCATGGGAGGGACAGCCTGTCCGGTCCCCATGCTAGTGACAGCCTGTCCGGTGCCCATGGGAGGGACAGCCTGTCCGGTCCCCATGCTAGTGACAGCCTGTCCGGTGCCCATGGGAGGGACAGCCTGTCCGGTCCCCATGTTAGGGACAGCCTGTCCGGTCCCCATGGGCGGGACAGCCCGTCCGGTCGTGGCGTGTCACGGTCCCCATGATAGTGACAGCCTGTCCGGTGCCCATGGGAGGGACAGCCTGTCCGGTCGTGGCGTGCCACGGCCCCCATGATAGTGACAGCCTGTCCGGTCCCCATGGGAGGGACAGGCTGTCCGGTCCCCATGGGAGGGACAGCCTGTCCGGTCCCCATGGGAGGGACAGCCTGTCCGGTCCCCATGGGAGGGACAGCCTGTCCGGTCCCCATGGGAGGGACAGCCTGTCCGGTCCCCATGGGAGGGACAGCCTGTCCGGTCCCCATGGGAGGGACAGCCTGTCCGGTCCCCATGGGAGGGACAGCCTGTCCGGTCCCCATGGGAGGGACAGCCTGTCCGGTACCCATGTTAGGGACAGCCTGTCCGGTCCCCATGTTAGGGACAGCCTGTCCGGTCCCGGTCCCCTGTCCCAGGAGACAGCCATCGGCATTGTCGCGATCGGGGGCAGCAACAACGGTGGTAAAATGACTGGAAGTCGCTCCATAAAACCTGCATTCATGCTTCAAGATCATGCTAACTCTGTCGAGTTGTCCCGAGTGTCTGGGCCCTCACCTTGTAACAGTTGAGACAGACCCAGTTCTCGTCCTTGTTGCCGCACTCCTCGCAGGCGGCTGAGGTGTTGACGCCCTCGGTCGGCACCGGCATCACCCCCTCGATGTGTTCACACTGGGGACAGACGCAGGGTGGTCACTGGGGACGGACGCAGGGTGGTCACTGGGGACGGACGCAGGGTGGTCACTGGGGACGGACGCAGGGTGGTCACTGGGGACGGACGCAGGGTGGTCACTGGTCACTCTGAGGGCAGGTGGTACAGTCAGACAGAATGTTCACACTTCACACTGGGGACGGACGCAGGGTGGTCACTGGGGACGGACGCAGGGTGGTCACTGGTCACCCTGAGGGCAGGTGGTACAGTCAGACAGAATGTTCACACTTTGCACTGGGGACGGACGCAGGGTGGTCACTGGTCAGAGAGGCCTCATTGGAAGGCATCATGGAAGGCGCATTGTGGCGAGACGTGCGGCCTTGCTTCGGTGCGACAAAGCCTGAGCCGGGTGGGGAAGGTCCTGTAAAGGGAAGCCTCAGACCGACGCGCCGTACCCAGCACTTGTCGGAGCTCACCCCTGGCTGGACTGCTCCCCAAGTTCCGCACAGAACTCCCTAATCCCGCAAGGAACTCCCGAGTTCCGCATAGGACAGAACCGACTGAAGGTCACCAGCATCGTGTCTGGTTTGGGCTTGGACTGCAGCTGTGCTGTTTGGGGGAGCTCGTTCAGGCAGGACGTGGATTGAATCGTATCCCTCAACCGCCGCCACACCGCTAGGCGGGGTCATGTCAGGTCAGGCAGACCTCGGCGTTGTCGGGGTCGACGTCACGCTGCTGGGCGAGGTCAGGTCAGGTCAGACAAACCCCGTTGTCGGAATGTGGCGAGGTCAGGGCAGTGGACGGGGTCAGGTCAGGTCAGGCCAGACAAACCCCGTTGTCGGAATGTGGCGGGGTCAGGGCAGGGGCGTGTCGTCGGAGTCGATACATCGATCGTCTGCAAAGGCCCCCGGGGACTCCGTCGTCGTCGTCGGCGGCGGCGGGGCCTCAGGGGCCGAGCCGACCGTCTGCCGTGATGGTGGCCGGCGTTTCTACTGTCCGTTATCACATTGCGATGATGCGGCAGAAATCTGACCGATTGGCTGCTCCGTGGCATATATTTGGCACTGATTTCGGAGAAGAGGCTATGTGTAGATTGTGGAGGTAAATTTTGAGCTGAAGATGGGCGAAGGACTGGTTTCGAAGTGGTAGTGTTTTGCAACATTATGTACACTAGGAGAGCCTCTTTCATCTCGCCACCTCCTAGGAACTTCCACCGGAGCTAAGACGCTTGTTCCAGATGTGCATCCAATCGATCGGGTGATTGCCTGTTTTTCTATTCGATTCTAATTTGATTTATTTTCTATTAGAAAATAAAGAAAATCGTCCCTTATCTTTTCAGCATTTCGTCGCTCCAAAGCTGTAACCGCGAAAGTGCATATTTCAAGTTTTCGAGATATTAACTATTTAACTTTTCCTTGCATGTGTTTAGACTATGATACCGTACACTTTCTCAGTACAGTATCTCCGTAACGGTGCACCGTAGTGCTTTCGCGATTTTTCATTGAAAAGAGCGTTGTTTATTTGTTTCAGTGAGAAGAAAATATCAATTTCCAAAAAATGCACTTTCGTGGTTAGAGCTTTGGAGCGTCGATTTGCAAGAGTGTAGAAAAAGCATCTCTGGTAAAAAAATCGTATTTTTATATATCAATCTTAATTGATAAGATATTTCCTACATGTATTTCCTATTTTTGAGTATAGCTTAGGTCGTTTTTCTTTCAGGACATGTTTCCTGTGTTATTGGCAAACCCTGCTATACTTATACACGTTGCCGAGTGCCGGATACCCCGCTTTGTCGACACAGACAAAGCGGGAAAATCAACAAGCACATGTTTACCATGTTGAGTCGGTACATCGCTCGGTACCTGAGACTGTGCTGGGTGCTGGGCGTGGCTAACGTGCAATCTCTGCTGACCGCACCCTTACCTCCACCATGTTGACCGGGAATGGACGCTGACGGCTGAGGAGCAGCTCGTGACACGTGCGTCGGCGGCGCTGGTGCGGACTGGAATGCCTGCTGGACGGACGGACGGCTCGCCGGCGGGTCTGCTGGCGCGACGGTATCGACCGGCGGTACCGCCGCCGATAATCCGCCGCCAATCCGCCGCCAATCCACCGCCCATCCGCCGCCCATCCGCCGCCAATCCGCCGCCCATCCGCCGCCCATCCGCCGCCAATCCACCGCCAATCCACTGCCAATCCGCCGCCCATCCGCCGCCAATCCACCGCCCATCCGCCGCCAATCCGCCGCCAATCCGCCGCCCATCCACTGCCAATCCGCCGCCAATCCACCGCCAATCCACCGCCCATCCGCCGCCAATCCACCGCCCATCCGCCGCCAATCCGCCGCCAATCCGCCGCCCATCCGCCGCCAATCCACCGCCCATCCGCCGCCAATCCACCGCCCATCCGCCGCCCATCCGCCGCCAATCCGCCGCCAATCCACCGCCCATCCGCCGCCCATCCGCCGCCCATCCGCCGCCCATCCGCCGCCAATCCGCCGCCCATCCGCCGCCAATCCACCGCCCATCCGCCGCCAATCCGCCGCCAATCCGCCGCCCATCCACTGCCAATCCGCCGCCAATCCACCGCCCATCCACCGCCAATCCGCCGCCAATCCACCGCCCAGAGGTGGCAAACTCGACGGAAAGTTGGTAATGAATTGTGGAAGTTCTTTGAATTCATTTCATGGAAAAGGCTCACAGAAAGCATTCGTTTTTCGAAAGGTTCCGAGGACCGCAAGCCTGAGGGTTGTTGTTTCTCACTGCATGAATTCATGCTTTCCATAATTGCATTGTATCGCAGGTTTAGTCGATTTTTCACCTCTGTCGCTGTCGATTCGCCGTCAATCCTCCGTCAACCCGCCGTCAACCCGCCGTCAACCCGCCGTCAACCCGCCGTCAACCCGCCGTCAACCCGCCGTCAACCCGCCGTCAACCCGCCGTCAAACAGCCGTCAAACCGCCGTCAAACCGCCGTCAACCCGCCGTCAAACCGCCACTATCAAGCGGCAAACTACGGAACGACAATGGATGTCATCTCAACTGGCATGGACGCCAAATGGTCCCATAAGTCGGCGCGTCCGGAAGCCCAAACGTTAACATCACACATCTCACCTGGATCCTAACCTGGCTGACTGAATAGTATTATCCTAACCTGGCTGACTGAATAGTAGGATCCTAACCTGGCTGACTGAATAGTAGGATCCTAACCTGGCTGACTGAATAGTAGGATCCTAACCTGGCTGACTGAATAGTAGGATCCTAACCTGGCTGACTGAATAGTAGGATCCTAACCTGGCTGACTGAATAGTAGGATCCTAACCTGGCTGACCGAATAGTAGGATCCTAACCTGGCTGACTGAATAGTAGGATCCTAACCTGGCCGACTGAATAGTAGGATCCTAACCTGGCCGACTGAATAGTAGGATCCTACCCTGGCTGACTGAATAGTAGGATCCTAACCTGGCTGACTGAATAGTAGGATCCTACCCTGGCTGACTGAATAGTAGGATCCTAACCTGGCTGACTGAATAGTAGGATCCTAACCTGGCTGACTGAAGAGTAGGATCCTAACCTGGCCGACTGAATAGTAGGATCCTAACCTGGCTGACTGAATAGTAGGATCCTAACCTGGCTGACTGAATAGTAGGATCCTTACCTGGCTGACTGAATAGTAGGATCCTAACCTGGCTGACTGAATAGTAGGATCCTAACCTGGCTGACTGAATAGTAGGATCCTAACCTGACTGACTGAATAGTAGGATCCTACCCTGGCTGACTGAATAGTAGGATCCTAACCTGGCTGACTGAATAGTAGGATCCTAACCTGGCTGACTGAATAGTAGGATCCTAACCTGGCTGACTGAATAGTAGGATCCTAACCTGGCCGACTGAATAGTAGGATCCTACCCTGGCTGACTGAATAGTAGGATCCTAACCTGGCTGACTGAATAGTAGGATCCTAACCTGGCTGACTGAATAGTAGGATCCTAACCTGGCTGACTGAATAGTAGGATCCTAACCTGGCTGACTGAATAGTAGGATCCTAACCTGGCTGACTGAATAGTAGGATCCTTCCCTGGCTGACTGAATAGTAGGATCCTTACCTGGCTGACTGAATAGTAGGATCCTTACCTGGCTGACTGAATAGTATGATCCTACCTGGCTGACTGAATAGTAGGATCCTACCCTGGCTGACTGAAGAGTAGGATCCTAACCTGGCTGACTGAATAGTAGGATCCTAACCTGGCCGACTGAATAGTAGGATCCTACCCTGGCTGACTGAATAGTAGGATCCTAACCTGGCCGACTGAATAGTAGGATCCTACCCTGGCTGACTGAATAGTAGGATCCTAACCTGGCTGACTGAATAGTAGGATCCTACCCTGGCTGACTGAATAGTAGGATCCTAACCTGACCGACTGAATAGTAGGATCCTTACCTGGCTGACTGAATAGTAGGATCCTAACCTGGCTGACTGAATAGTAGGATCCTAACCTGGCTGACTGAATAGTAGGATCCTAACCTGGCCGACTGAATAGTAGGATCCTACCCTGGCTGACTGAATAGTAGGATCCTAACCTGGCCGACTGCATAGTAGGATCCTAACCTGGCCGACTGAATAGTAGGATCCTAACCTGGCTGACTGAATAGTAGGATCCTAACCTGGCCGACTGATTAGTAGGATCCTACCCTGGCTGACTGAATAGTAGGATCCTAACCTGGCTGACTGAATAGTAGGATCCTACCCGGGCTGACTGAATAGTAGGATCCTAACCTGACCGACTGAATAGTAGGATCCTTACCTGGCTGACTGAATAGTAGGATCCTAACCTGGCTGACTGAATAGTAGGATCCTAACCTGGCTGACTGAATAGTAGGATCCTAACCTGGCCGACTGAATAGTAGGATACTACCCTGGCTGACTGAATAGTAGGATCCTAACCTGGCTGACTGAATAGTAGGATCCTAACCTGGCTGACCGAATAGTAGGATCCTACTCTGGCTGACTGAATAGTAGGATCCTACCCTGGCTAACTGAATAGTAGGATCCTAACCTGGCTGACTGAATAGTAGGATCCTTACCTGGCTGACTTAATAGTAGGATCCTACCTGGCTGACTGAATAGTAGGATCCTACCCTGGCTGACTGAATAGTAGGATCCTAACCTGGCTGACTGAATAGTAGGATCCTAACCTGGCTGACTGAATAGTAGGATCCTAACCTGGCTGACTGAATAGTAGGATCCTAACCTGGCTGACTGAATAGTAGGATCCTAACCTGGCTGACTGAATAGTAGGATCCTAACCTGGCTGACTGAATAGTAGGATCCTAACCTGGCTGACTGAATAGTAGGATCCTAACCTGGCTGACTGAATAGTAGGATCCTAACTTGGCTGACTGAATAGTAGGATCCTAACCTGGCTGACTGAATAGTAGGATCCTAACCTGGCTGACTGAATAGTAGGATCCTAACCTGGCTGACTGAATAGTAGGATCTTAACCTGGCTGACTGAATAGTAGGATCCTAACCTGGCTGACTGAATAGCAGGATCCTAACCTGGCCAACTGCATAGTAGGATCCTAACCTGGCTGACTGAATAGTAGGATCCTAACCTGGCCGACTGAATAGTAGGATCCTAACCTGGCCGACTGAATAGTAGGATCCTAACCTGGCTGACTGAATAGTAGGATCCTAACCTGGCCAACTGAATAGTAGGATCCTAACCTGGCTGACTGAATAGTAGGATCCTAACCTGGCTGACTGAATAGTAGGATCCTACCCTGGCTGACTGAATACTAGGATCCTAACCTGGCTGACTGAATAGTAGGATCCTACCCTGGCTGACTGAATAGTAGGATCCTAACCTGGCTGACTGAATTGTAGGATCCTAACCTGGCTGACTGAATAGTAGGATCCTAACCTGGCTGACTGAATAGTAGGATCCTAACCTGGCTGACTGAATAGTAGGATCCTAACCTGGCTGACTGAATAGTAGGATCCTAACCTGGCCGACTGAATAGTAGGATCCTACCCTGGCTGACTGAATAGTAGGATCCTAACCTGGCTGACTGAATAGTAGGATCCTAACCTGGCCGACTGAATAGTAGGATCCTAACCTGGCTGACCGAATAGTAGGATCCTAACCTGGCTGACTGAATAGTAGGATCCTAACCTGGCTGACTGAATAGTAGCATCCTAACCTGGCTGACTGAATAGTAGGATCCTAACCTGGCTGACTGAATAGTAGGATCCTAGCCTGGCTGACTGAATAGTAGGATCCTAACCTGGCTGACTGAATAGTAGGATCCTAACCTGGCCGACTGAATAGTAGGATCCTACCCTGGCTGACTGAATAGTAGGATCCTAACCTGGCTGACTGAATAGTAGGATCCTAACCTGGCCGACTGAATAGTAGGATCCTAACCTGGCTGACCGAATAGTAGGATCCTAACCTGGCTGACTGAATAGTAGGATCCTAACCTGGCTGACTGAATAGTAGCATCCTAACCTGGCTGACTGAATAGTAGGATCCTAACCTGGCCGACTGAATAGTAGGATCCTAACCTGGCTGACCGAATAGTAGGATCCTAACCTGGCTGACTGAATAGTAGGATCCTAACCTGGCTGACTGAATAGTAGCATCCTAACCTGGCTGACTGAATAGTAGGATCCTACCCTGGCCGACTGAATAGTAGGATCCTACCCTGGCTGACTGAATAGTAGGATCCTTACCTGGCTGACTGAACAGTAGGATCATCCTAACCTGGCTGACTGAATAGTAGGATCCTAACCTGGCCGACTGAATAGTAGGATCCTTACCTGGCTGACTGAATAGTAGGATCCTAACCTGGCTGACTGAATAGTAGCATCCTAACCTGGCTGACTGAATAGTAGGATCCTAACCTGGCCGACTGAATAGTAGGATCCTAACCTGGCTGACCGAATAGTAGGATCCTAACCTGGCTGACTGAATAGTAGGATCCTAACCTGGCTGACTGAACAGTAGGATCCTAACCTGGCTGACTGAATAGTAGGATCCTAACCTGGCCGACTGAATAGTAGGATCCTAACCTGGCTGACCGAATAGTAGGATCCTAACCTGGCTGACTGAACAGTAGGATCCTAACCTGGCTGACTGAATAGTAGCATCCTAACCTGGCTGACTGAATAGTAGGATCCTACCCTGGCCGACTGAATAGTAGGATCCTACCCTGGCTGACTGAATAGTAGGATCCTTACCTGGCTGACTGAACAGTAGGATCCTAACCTGGCTGACTGAATAGTAGGATCCTACCCTGGCTGACTGAATAGTAGGATCCTAACCTGGCTGACTGAATAGTAGGATCCTAACCTGGCCGACTGAATAGTAGGATCCTAACCTGGCTGACCGAATAGTAGGATCCTAACCTGGCTGACTGAATAGTAGGATCCTAACCTGGCTGACTGAATAGTAGGATCCTAACCTGGCTGACTGAATAGTAGCATCCTAACCTGGCTGACTGAATAGTAGGATCCTAACCTGGCCGACTGAATAGTAGGATCCTAACCTGGCTGACCGAATAGTAGGATCCTAACCTGGCTGACTGAATAGTAGGATCCTAACCTGGCTGACTGAATAGTAGCATCCTAACCTGGCTGACTGAATAGTAGGATCCTACCCTGGCTGACTGAATAGCAGGATCCTAACCTGGCCAACTGAATAGTAGGATCCTACCCTGGCTGACTGAATAGTAGGATCCGAACCTGGCCGACTGAATAGTAGGATCCTAACCTGGCCGACTGAATTGTAGGATCCTACCCTGGCTGACTGAATAGCAGGATCCTAACCTGGCCAACTGAATAGTAGGATCCTACCCTGGCTGACTGAATAGTAGGATCCGAACCTGGCCGACTGAATAGTAGGATCCTAACCTGGCCGACTGAATTGTAGGATCCTACCCTGGCTGACTGAATAGTAGGATCCTAACCTGGCTGACTGAATAGTAGGATCCTAACCTGGCCGACTGAACAGTAGGATCCTAACCTGGCTGACTGAATAGTAGCATCCTAACCTGGCTGACTGAATAGTAGGATCCTACCCTGGCTGACTGAATAGTAGGATCCTAACCTGGCTGACTGAATAGTAGGATCCTTACCTGGCTGACTGAATAGTAGGATCCTAACCTGGCTGACTGAATAGTAGGATCCTACCCTGACTGACTGAATAGTAGGATCCTACCCTGGCTGACTGAATAGTAGGATCCTAACCTGGCTGACTGAATAGTAGGATCCTAACCTGGCTGACTGAATAGTAGGATCCTAACCTGGCTGACTGAATAGTAGGATCCTACCCTGACTGACTGAATAGTAGGATCCTACCCTGGCCAACTGAATAGTAGGATCCTAACCTGGCTGACTGAATAGTAGGATCCTAACCTGGCTGACTGAATAGTAGGATCCTACCCTGGCTGACTGAATAGTAGGATCCTAACCTGGCTGACCGAATAGTAGGATCCTAACCTGGCTGACTGAATAGTAGGATCCTACCCTGGCTGACTGAATAGTAGGATCCTAACCTGGCTGACTGAATAGTAGGATCCTAACCTGGCTGACTGAATAGTAGGATCCTACCCTGACTGACTGAATAGTAGGATCCTACCCTGGCCAACTGAATAGTAGGATCCTAACCTGGCTGACTGAATAGTAGGATCCTAACCTGGCTGACCGAATAGTAGGATCCTAACCTGGCTGACTGAATAGTATGATCCTAACCTGGCTGACTGAATAGTAGGATCCTAACCTGGCTGACTGAATAGTAGGATCCTAACCTGGCTGACTGAATAGTAGGATCCTAACCTGGCTGACTGAATAGTAGGATCCTAACCTGGCTGACTGAATAGTAGGGGACTAACCTGGCTGACTGAATTGTAGGATCCTAACCTGGCCGACTGAATAGTATGATCCTAACCTGGCCAACTGAATAGTAGGATCCTAACCTGGCTGACTGAATAGTAGGATCCTAACCTGGCTGACTGAACAGTAGGATCCTACCCTGGCTGACTGAATAGTAGGATCCTAACCTGGCTGACTGAACAGTAGGATCCTACCCTGGCTGACTGAATAGTAGGATCCTAACCTGGCTGACTGAACAGTAGGATCCTACCCTGGCTGACTGAATAGTAGGATCCTAACCTGGCTGACTGAACTGTAGTGGTGCTGCAGAGCTGAACTGGGCACCGTCGGCTCCGCAGCCAGCAGACAGGCGCCGTCAGGAGGCGTAGTTGAAAGGGACGGCAGGGTGCCGCATGTCCCCACTTTTTGGTCAAATTTGTTGTTAAAATATTTTATTTTCTTCAATGAGCAAAGTCTCGGCAACAAAAGTTACATAAGTCAACACGAGAGGATATGAAATCTGCAGATAAATCTTAGGGGTGTCGGGTTTCTCTCAAAACAAGATAAGTTTTCACTGCCCCTCCTCCACACACTACATGCCGTTTTCATGTCGTCGGTCGCTTGGCGGCAAATCTCAGCGCCAGACAGCGTCGCGGTGTGCCACTGCTGGCTGGTTCATTAATGGCGCGTGACTGACGATACATTTCAGCTCTAAGCGTTGTATCAGGGAGATGACTGGGATGCCTATCGCCGGCCCCGTGTCAGGCAACAATTTTCAGCTCTACTCGGTGGTTTTCGGACGATGGCTGATGAGTCTAAGTTTCCCTGACGCCAGTAACGTACCTAGCGGCCAGCATTGGGCCAACCGAGCTGTGGCAGACAAGGCAGTCAGCTGACGGCCTGCGACCGTAGTTCGTCCGTGACCCGGCATTCACGCTCGCCTCAGGGCATATTTATCGCAGCGTGCTCAACGGGCCTCATGGTTAATGGGCCCACGCGCGCGTGATGTGACCGGTTAAAGAAGGGAATAGGTCACCTTGAAAGTTGTCTTAAAATTTGGCTATCGGGGTATTTCGAACTGAAAAAAGCGAATATGGCATTTGTTTGGACGATAGATGGATATCCGTTGAAAAAATGGGCATGTTTTTCTTTTCTCCTTCATGGCCATAAACAAACTTCATGACAATATGACGTCATGCATAGGGTAGCTTGGATATGGAAACTATTGCACACAATAACGACGGACTTTAGGTATATATACGCAGGCTGCTTGTAACGTAAACAACCGTTGTGAAGACCCGAAACAAGTTTCGCGGACTCAAAACAGAGTCTTCTAAAAGGGGCCACTAGTCCTGTATCGAAATTACTTCGCGAAGCGAGGTAATTCTTTCACCGCAACCCATTGTTCGATCTGCTCTACAAATCTGCTATCTCAGTTCAAAACTCCATGTTAAAGGTGAACTTATTCCCTTTAACCCGCGCGGCGCTGGGGGGGGGGGGGTAAATTTTACCCCCCCCCCTCACGGATTTTCTCAACAACTTGAAAACTATGAAAGATATCACAGTGAAACTTATGGTACCTTATGGTGCATCAATTCTACGTCTTCTGCCAATTTTTTTTTAAAAATTCGTGAAAATTTTTGGGGAGATAATGACGTTTTAGTGAAGTCATGTCATGTCATTTTTGGTGAAAAAACGTTAAATGTTTTAAAAATCGTAGAGCATAGCATGTTATTGCAACTCGAAAATAAAAGGCGTCAAAAGACAGAAAATAGCATTGTGTTTAAAATGGCTATCTCGGATTTTCAACATTTTGGGTTTTTGACCCCTAAAAATGCAAAAAACTGATCTTTTTGGGAATAATTTTCACAAAAGTAAAAAAAAAAAAAAAAAAAAAAACGGAAGAAATAATAGAGAACCGAGTATGAACGATGCTGAAACCAAATTTCAAAGCAATATCTTTATTTTTGACTGACTTATAGCTCTCGAAGTATAAGTAACTAATGACGTCATTTTTTGAATTTGCGTTTTTTGGCTTTTACTGACCAGATACAGACAAATACATGCGCCCACTGTATTTCTAAGACACAACTAGTCTATAAACATGCAATGTTTATTTAGATTAATTAATCTAAAATATTGTCCTTATTATGACCTGACCTTGACCTGAGGACCATTATATGGGGTCAGGCTGTAAAAATGGCTGCTTCTATCGAATTATACGTGTAAAATAACCCATAGAACATGTGTCGCATGGCTTTCGTAGACCTGTGACCTTTTGTGACCTGATCTTGACCTTGACCTTTGCTTACAATTTCACTTTTACTTATGCAGGAGATGCATTATACAGTTGGGAGCACTTTGTGAGATAATAGTTGCAATATAAGGCTTTGGATGGAAAGTATAGCCCAAAAACACAAATACTTACATTTTGACACTTGACCTGACCGTGACCTGACATGTGACCTTATTTGAAGAATTTCGGGTACGCGTTAGATTCTTCTCACTGAGAGCTTTCGATCGCCGCCTTGCGCGTCTCGCTGCGCTTATTGGTTCGGAAGATACGAGGGGGGGGGGGTAAAATTTACCCCCCAGCACCGCACGTTCGGATCGGGACCCCAGCACCGCACGTTCGGATGGGGACCCCAGCACCGCACGTTCGGATGGAGACCCCAGCACCGCACGTTCGGATGGAGACCCCAGCACCGCACGTTCGGCTGGAGACCCCAGCACCGCACGTTCGGATGGAGACCCCAGCACCGCACGTTCGGATGGAGACCCCAGCACCGCACGTTCGGATGGAGACCCCAGCACCGCACGTTCGGATGGAGACCCCAGCACCGCACGTTCGGATGGAGACCCCAGCACCGCACGTTCGGATGGAGACCCCAGCACCGCACGTTCGGATGGAGACCCCAGCACCGCACGTTCGGATGGAGACCCCAGCACCGCACGTTCGGATGGAGACCCCAGCACCGCACGTTCGGATGGAGACCCCAGCACCGCACGTTCGGATGGAGACCCAGCACCGCACGTTCGGATGGAGACCCCCAGCACCGCACGTTCGGATGGAGACCCCAGCACCGCACGTTCGGATGGAGACCCCAGCGCCGCACGTTCGGATAGAGACCCCAGCACCGCACGTTCGGATGGAGACCCCAGCACCGCACGTTCGGATGGAGACCCCAGCACCGCACGTTCGGATGGAGACCCCAGCACCGCACGTTCGGATGGAGACCCCAGCACCGCACGTTCGGATGGAGACCCCAGCACCGCGCGTTCGGATGGAGACCCCAGCACCGCACGTTCGGATGGAGACCCCAGTACCGCGCGTTCGGATGGAGACCCCAGCACCGCACGTTCGGATGGAGACCCCAGCGCCGCGCGTTCGGATGGAGACCCCAGCACCGCACGTTCGGATGGAGACCCCAGCACCGCGCGTTCGGATGGAGACCCCAGCACCGCACGTTCGGATGGAGACCCCAGCGCCGCGCGTTCGGATGGAGACCCCAGCACCGCACGTTCGGATGGAGACCCCAGCGCCGCGCGTTCGGATGGAGACCCCAGCACCGCACGTTCGGATGGAGACCCCAGCACCGCACGTTCGGATGGAGACCCCAGCGCCGCACGTTCGGATGGAGACCCCAGCACCGCACGTTCGGATGGAGACCCCAGCGCCGCACGTTCGGATGGAGACCCCAGCACCGCACGTTCGGATTGAGACCCCAGCACCGCACGTTCGGATGGAGACCCAGCACCGCACGTTCGGATGGAGACCC
>JAXIVJ010012663.1:0-39646 GCA_036785665.1 Chirona hameri | reverse complement strand
ATATTATATATACATATATATTATATATATATATATATATATATGTATATATATATATATATATATATATATATATATATATATATATATATATATATATATATATATATATATATATATATATATATATATACCGCACATAATTCCGCACACATTTTCTATTCCGCATTTTCCGAAAGCAGAACGACTTTTTCGCACATAAATGGTCTCTGCAGATCTGGAGGAGCCTGGGCGAGATGTCTTAAGGAGATGGTCCTGGCCTGGTCTCACTAATAGCTCTTGGGCCCAGCAAGTTGGGCACCGGTGGAGCAGCTTCCGGGTGCCGATGTCCGCGTCTTTGCGTTCGCGTCGCCCTTTTTCGGAACTCTGCAGACTAGCTAAACATGTAGCCTGCTTGAAAGTTAATATTTGATGAAGGGAATGGGTCACGGGCCAATTAGGTACCGCCAAGTAGAGATTGCCAGACCCTATTAGTGGCAGGCTCCTGGCTACCCCTGTTATTGGCAGGGGGGGAGTCGGATTCCGCCCCCCGAAGATCTCGAGATTTACCAGTCCGATTTTCAAAAATAAATCGGCCTTTGATTCCCCTCAACACGATCTACATTTCTTTAAAAAAACGGATTTTTTTTTATAGAGGGCAACAAGGGGGCAAAAACTACAAATATTAGAGGTATTTGTGATCCAACACAGCTGTCATGTTTATTTACCGATTTAACGCAACTAATGGGGATCGATAGAGATTGAATTGGGGATTGGTATATGACGATGACTTTTGAAAATTCAAAAATAATAGGTGTTTTCAGGTCACTAAATTTTTGGGTAAAATAAATGCCTTATACAACCGTTTCTTTTTTCTTTCTTTTTTTCGATAAATGAAATGGTGCGCTACTATGACATCGGACACAACAGTTATACAACATATTTACATCCATAGGCGGTGTCAGATTAGCGAAAAAGGGAGGCAAAATATATAATAAATAACTTTCTGTAAACCTACCCTTTTCAAGTCCCTGAAACCACCTCTGCCGTGCATTATTTATTATAGTTCACTAAAATCAACTAATTTGCACTTGTTTCAATCACCGTAAACCTATGTAACTCCTTTATACTTCAGGCAGTTAGGAAGAAGCCGTGAAGTTCGCATCTCCGTATTATCGCCAAATGTCACACAAAAAACGGCCCTGGAGCCGCCTCTGTTATGGTTAGGAACTCAAAACTTGGAGTCCATATGTGGAATTCAATTAAAGGAAAATTCCCAAAATTTCATGGGTATGCTCTCAGCCGTTCGGGAGATATCTGCGAAAAACATGCGGGGCCGAAATCCGCCCTCTCTGCCACTAATAGGTCTTAATTAATTCATTTTCCCATTTTCCGAATTTGTATAAATAATTGCGGATTGTGTCATGCCGCGAAGCGGCGCGAAATTTTCAAGTTTTTAACTGTGGATAGCTGGATTTTGACTGCTGCAAAGGCAATTTTTACGACTGTACGTCCGATCGTTGGGGGGTAGGGGGGACATAGTATCAGGACCTTTGGGGGATGACCCCTTTTGTCCCCCCCCCCTTGGATCCGCCCCTGCAGCCAGGTGTTTGACCACCCACTCCATATGGGCTAATGTTACAATGCCGCTAATCTGGGGGGGGGGGGGCGTAGCGAGGCCGGAGCGATCCTGCCCCCCCCCCCCCCCCCCCCCCCGTGGCAACGCGCCTGGACCTTAGGTATTAATTATGCAGTTGTGTAAGCAATGATAAAATAATCGTTACACTTGTACTGGTGAATTTTATAAATAAATTTTTAACATAAGTTCTGAGCTCTTTAAAGTTCACTTCCTTTCTACTTTTCAAGCACACAATGTTATTACAACATGCGCCACTTTCGAAATTTGCGCCACTTTCGCAATTAAAACCGAAATTGCGAGTCTATGTTTTCGAAATATTTGGCTTTCGAAAAAAAATGGCTTTAAGTATATCTTAATAATTTAGCCAAACCAATGCCATATACAACATTTCCGGGTATGAATACCCGTTACTAGCACAGTTGCAGCAAGTTCCCAAAGTGGTTTCCTTTAATTTACCAAATGACCCTTGCGCGAGGTCATTTGGTAAAAATACCTTTTCCAAATATTTAAGGGAAATATTCACCTTTTTCCACAAAATGGAGTTATTACTTGAAATCGACAAACGGGACCAAAATATATTGTAAATTGATCACATTTTGCATATAAACATCCCTACCGAAAGATATTTCAAGTTAAAGTTGATAAGCGTTCCACGCTTATAACGGTTGGTACTCACAAGTACTTGGTAACGAATTCACTGTCCGAGCTCAAATTAGCCTGCCTACGCATAGTTATTTATCATGAAGACATATAATATGCTTTATGCACTCTATCTTTTTGCGAATATGTACCAAACTTCTATGAACAATGAACAAGCATTTGCAAAGAAGTGCATTAAAATCGGCAGTTTAGCTTGGCCCCGGACCGCGACCTATTTAGTGTTCTCGATTTTTGTGTATATAAATAGGACGTTTTTTGCATGAATTTTCAACAAACAGGTATGTAATACATTACAATGCACACATGAAACATTTATCTGAACCGTTTTCCCATAATCAATCAATAAACGTTTCAGAGAACCGTGACGCATTCGGTGGATTAACTTGGCCCAGGACGGCGACCTATTTAGTGTCTGCAATTTGTTTCATTGACCAATCGGGGACGTTGCCACGCTTCTTGGCGTATTACTTCATTTCTGGCCCTATGACTTGTTTACAAATCAACATTCACACCAGAGATAGTGATGGATCATACTGTTCTTCACCATATGTAAGTACATATTGTTTCATTTCCCAAAATGTAATTTTTGAAATAGAAAAAGTCGTTATTTCACTTTTAAATTGAGGCACGATCAATTTGATACCATACATGTGTCACATAAAAATGCAGACAAATAAATCAAAAGGTGAATATTTCCCAGTAAATACTGAGTTTGTTTAGAAGTCATAAACATGTTAAAAATGATTGCTGTAAATATCTGGGCAATAGTGACCCTTTTGACCTGACTTACACCTTGACGTTTGCTTAAAATCTTCCCTTCATACAGTATTCAAAGAACCTACTTACAACTTCGAGAGGTGTTTGCGCGACAGGGCTCACTTCAAGACTACAGATGGAAAGTATGACGTCATACACTCAAATACCTCAAATGTCAGCAAACCAGTGGTAATCGCAACAGGCGCCTTGATAGGGGGGCTGTACCCTGCACTTGCTCAGTAGGGGACTCGTCCTCCATGTCCCCCGGTGGCGCCGTACCGCCCATGAGCTTAAAGGGAGTGTGCCTACTCACATCGCTTATTTGGGGTTATTGACACTGGTTTATAGAACATAATTTTCTGAATTGACCAATGACTTCGTTTCTCCAGATTCACCCTAGTTGATGAGATATTCCAAAGACTCCAGGAACTTGCTGGGAGCAAAAAGTTATCGGGTAGACTCCAGAGGGCTTCCGCTACTAGAGGCACTGCAACTATCGATTAAACTGCTAGCATATTGTTAGCGCCGGCCAATGGCAATTCAACAAAACAGCTCGTGCACGCTGACAGCAGCAGCCGAACAGAAACTGGACTGTCATCATGTTTTTCGATGATGGCCGTTTCGATAATGACCGATGACCATTGTTTAAAGAATATATCAATTTAGAGCAGGCACGTAGCCAAGGGGAGGGCGGCGGGGGCGGCCGCCCCCCCCCCCCCCCCCTGGAGGCCAGGAGGGCCCTTTTTGGCGCGCGAGGCGCGGTATCATAGGCTCTTTACTACTCGAAGCGTGGTCTTTAGAGAGTTTAGAGGACTTCAGAGGCCCTTTAGAGCCACCAGGGCCCTCTCTGAAAGACCAGAGGGCCCATTGGACGTTCAAAAGAGCCCTGTGCATGTCAGAGGGGCCCCTGGCCAGACCGAAAGGGCCCCTGAGCGGGTCAGAGGGCCCCTGAACACGTCGAATGGGCCCCTAGCCAGCACGGAGGGCCCCTGGGCAGGTTGAGAGGCCCCTGAGCATGTCGACAGGGCGACAAAGCGGCCAGCGCAGTCCTTTGCCAGGTCATAAGGGCCCCTGAGCAGGTTGGAGGGCCCCTGGACAGACCAGAGGGCCCCTGGGAAGTTAAGAGGGCCCCTGTACAGGTCAGAGGGGCCTTGACCAGACCGAAAGGACCCCTATGTGGGTCAGAAGGGCCCTGAACATGCCGAATGAGCCCCTAGCCAGCACGGAGGGGCCCAGGGCAGGTCGGAAGGCCCTCGGAGCATGCCGCAAGGCGACAAAGCAGCCAGCGCAGTCCCTTGCTAGGTCGGAAGGGCCCCTTAGAAAGTTAAAGGGCCCCTGTAGAGACCAGAGGGCCCCTGGAAAGTTAAAAGGGCCCCTGTGCAGATCGTAGGGGCCCCTGACCAGACCGAAAGGACCCTGGGCGGGTAAGAAGGGCCCCTGAACATGCCGAAGTGGCCCCTGGCCAGCACGGAGAGGCTCCAGGGTAGGTCGGAGGGGCTCCAGGGTAGGTCGGAGGGCCCCTTGAGCATGTCGGCAGGACGACAAAGCAGCCAGCGCAGGCCGACCAGAAGAGTCGCTGGGCCGATCGGAGGGGCTCCTGGGCAAGTTAGAGGGGCCCCTGGTTAGACTGAAAGGGTCCCTGGGCCGGTCGGAAGGCCCATTGAACATGCCGGATGAGTTCCTAGCCAGACTAGCCAGCCCCTCAGCCCTGGGCAGGTCGGAGGGGCCCCTGAGCAGGGGCGGCAGATTGCGGGGACAAGGTACCCAAAATTCCCCCCAGTCGAAAATGATGGGGGCAAAGGGTAGTTTTGCCCCCCCCCCCATATTTCAGCCTGCTCAATCTGGGAGCAACATGACCCTTCCCCTCCCCAGGATTTTCATTTGAGGGGGGGGGGATTTTGGGTACCCTGCGCCCCGCAATCCGCCGCCCCTGCACCTGAGCATGTCGGCAGGGCGACAAAGCAGGCAGTGCAGTCCCTGGCCAGGTCGGAAGGACCTCTGAACAGGCCGAATGGGCCCCTTGACACACAAGAGGGGCTTCTTGGAAGGTCAGAGGAGTCTCTGGTGATACCGGAAGAGTCAAAGCACGTAGAGATCCCAGATGAAGATTCAATACAAAGAGGACTTACTCCACAATAAAAATATTTAAAGCGGAGCTTTCGGGTATATTGTAACACCCTTCGTCAGGGTGCTACAATATACCCGAAAGATCCGATTTTATGTTTTCCTGTAGAGTAAGCCCTCTTTGTATTATATATATCACCCACTCCACATCATGTCTTTTCGCTTCGCGGATCCCAGATGAGTCCCTGAACAGGTCGGAAGGGCGTAGAAAAGGTCAGAGGGGCCCCCAGACGATCTGAAGGGACCTTGAGCCTTTCAACAGTAAGAATATAGTTGTACAGGGAATACAATTCAAAATTTTCGCGCCGCTCCGCGGCGCAATTTGTTTAAGAGTTCCAGGTCTTGAGCTTAAAAATATTCCAAGTTGGTATAGCTGATTCCAAATTCGTGTCGCTGGTTCCAAAGTTGATGTGGCAGTTTGCTAACTCCAGCTCCTAAACGTTGGTATGGCCCATGCGATACATGCCATACTGCATTTTCCAGCCTTGTAACGTGCCTTTTCATGCGTTTTTTTTGTTGGGGGGGGGAGGGCTTCCAACGCTTGGGAAGGGCCCTTTCAACGCTCGGGAAGGGGTCCTTTCAACGCTCGGGAAGGGGACCTTTCGAGGCGCCACCCTCCCCCCCCCCCCTGGACGAAATCCTGGCTACGTGCCTGATTTAGAGCTACGAAACTTGCACATTAATAAAGTTCACAGTGGCAAGAACGTGCTGTGCAAAACTTGTCTTTCTATCTTGCATGATGTGACCGTAATTGTATTGTCTTATGTGCGCTGTTTTACATAACATCACCATAGTGACGATCGTTTTATAGATATCGAAACAAAAAATAAGCAAACAAACAATATAATTGAAAATTCAACTAAAGGGGCTCCAGATGTGAATTTCATCATATACAACAATCAAAACCATAGCTACTTACCGTATGAAAAATATTTTGGACATTCCAAAACAGTAGACACACTCCCTTTAACTAGGCCTTATAAACGAACAGACGCTGATAGATAACTGAAGACAAAGTCCGATGTTTACTCCTTTGTTTGTCTCGGCAGGTCATGAGTCACTGTAAGCTGCCAGCCTGGTTGAAAGGCTACCTGCACTCTCTGCTCCCACCGCTTCGGCACTTGATATGTGCGTGTTCAAATCACCTGGCCTCGCTTCGCCTCGCCTTCAAGAGAGAAGCGAACGGGCTATCTCTAGCCCAGAGGCAATGGCAGACCGCCCGTCCTGGAGGCACAGCTGAGTACACCAGTGACCAGTGCTGTGCAGACAGCAGCGCCGCCTGTCGAAGGTCGCATGAAACACAAGAGTGACCTCATCTGAACGGACTGTAACATGACGCTGTTGACACTTCAACCTAGTTCCGCCGGTCAGCACGACCTGCCCCGCTGACGCCATCGTTTCGGAAACAGAGGCGGGAGAGGCGGCTCGCACAGGACAGAGACGGGAGAGGCGGCTCGGTCTCCCGCCTCTCCGTCCAGCTGAGTGAGTTGAGTCCTGAGCCTGCCGTGAGTGAGTGAGTTGAGTCCTGTGCCTCTCCGTCCAGCTGAGTGAGTTGAGTCCTGTGCCTCTCCGTCCAGCTGAGTGAGTTGAGTCCTGAGCCTGCCGTGAGTGAGTGAGTTGAGTCCTGTGCCTCTCCGTCCAGCTGAGTGAGTTGAGTATTGTGCCTGCCGTGAGTGAGTGAGTTGAGTCCTGAGCCTGCCGTGAGTGAGTGAGTTGAGTCCTGTGCCTCTCCGTCCAGCTGAGTGTGTTGAGTCTTGTGCCTGCCGTGAGTGAGTGAGTTGAGTCCTGTGCCTGCCGTGAGTGAGTGAGTTGAGTCATGTGCCTGCCGTGAGTGAGTGAGTTGAGTCATGTGTCTGCTGTGAGTGAGTGAGTGAGTTGAGTCCTGTGCCTGCCGTGAGTGAGTGAGCTGAGTCATGTGCCTGCCGTGAGTAAGTGAGTTGAGTCCTGTGCCTGCCGTGAGTGAGTGAGTGAGTGAGTTGAGTCCTGTGCCTGCCGTGAGTGAGTGAGTTGAGTCATGTGCCTGCCGTGGGTGAGTGAGTTGAGTCCTGTGCCTGCCGTGAGTGAGTGAGTGAGTTGAGTCCTGTGCCTGCCGTGAGTGAGTGAGTTGAGTCATGTGCCTGCCGTGGGTGAGTGAGTTGAGTCCTGTGCCTGCCGTGAGTGAGTGAGTGAGTTGAGTCCTGTGCCTATCCGTCCAGCTGAGCGAGTTGAGTCTTGTGCCTGCCGTGAGTGAGTGAGTTGAGTCTGACGGACGATTACTGTGAGTGGTGGCAGCAACCCTCCCCTCCGCAATCCATCGTTGACCCAACTGAACACAACCTGCCAGTAGCACAGCCGCCGGTCTCGAGACCTCCCTCCCTATGAGACATCCACGCCGCTAAGGAGATAAGCTTGATCGCTGCGACAAGCACCGCTCCGGTTCAGAAGACTCCCGGCTGATGATCTGTTCCGCGGCCTGCGCGTTCCGGTCGCCGCCCCCGCCTCCGCCCCCGCCGCCGCCTCCGCCTCCGCCCTGCCGCCGCCCCACTTCCGCCGTCTAGACTAGATTGAACGATAAGACGGAGTCCGGACCGGTCCGATGTTCGCCGTTCCCGCGCCGCCGGCCCGCCCCCATCCTGTCCGTAAACACTAAACAACATCGCGTCCCCGGCTCCCGGCCCTCGGCCCTCGGCCCTCGGCCCACGCTCGACCGAGCACGCCCCGCTGGCGTGACTCGCTCGCGGCACAGCGGCGGTGACGCGCTGCCAGTTCCTCCCTCCACCTCACCCTGCCGCCGCCACACTTCCCTCCCTCCTCCCCTCACCGCAGTACCGCAGCAGCGCAGCAGCTGGCTACTGCCGACACCGGCACCGGCTAAAGAACGGCACCCAGACGCCGAAACGCAGCTGGGTTTTCTCTGAGGATGAAAAAGCCACCGCCGTCTTCGGTACTGCGTGGCTCACAGACGAGTGAGATGTTTATTTGGGGAAGGATGGAAGCGAGCAGTTGTTTGGGAGTTGGTGGCTTTAGCTAAACGTGCTTACGCCTTACGCCGTTTCTGTTTGTGTTATTTTTTAGAGGTCCTTCCACCAAATGCATGCTCCAGTGATCACAAAAGGGAAAAGTTTCAGACGACTTTAATTTGTGTCTTAGGACGAATCAATTATGCAAATTAAAGCCACTGTTCTGCTAGCCTCATGTGACAAGACAATACGAGTGAGGTTTTCTTTTGAACCAAGAAAAATACGACGGAACAAGACATCTCTCCAGCAAGTTACCCCGAAATAAGACATCGGTAATCATAAAGCGCAGTACAGGCATTGTTAGAATCACAACAACCTATTGTTGCTCCCACATCACTGATGTGCCGTATTTTTACTCTTCGAAAGGTCGCACGCCCGCCGCCCGGTGCACCTCCTGTACAAGAGCCGCAGTCCAGGAGCACCGTTCGGTGCTGCAGGCCGTCCCGCCATGATGTCGGTCAGGCACTACGTAGCCCGTAGCCAGGCACTACGTAGCCCGTAGCCAGGCACTACGTAGCCCGTAGCCAGGCACTACGTAGCCCGTAGCCAGGCACTACGTAGCCCGTAGCCAGGCACTAAGCCCGTAGCCAGGCACTACGTAGCCCGTAGCCAGGCACTACGTAGCCAGTAGCCAGGCACTACGTAGCCCGTAGCCAGGCACTACGTAGCCCGTAGCCAGGCGCTACGTAGCCCGTAGCCAGGCACTACGTAGCCAGTAGCCAGGCACTACGTAGCCCGTAGCCAGGCACTACGTAGCCCGTAGTCAGGCACTACGTAGCCCGTAGCCAGGCACTACGTAGCCCGTAGCCAGGCACTACGTAGCCCGTAGCCAGGCACTACGTAGCCCGTAGCCAGGCACTACGTAGCCCATAGCCAGGCACTACGTAGCCCGTAGCCAGGCACTACTTAGCCCGTAGCCAGGCACTACGTAGCCCGTAGCCAGGCACTACGTAGCCAGTAGCCAGGCACTACATAGCCAGTAGCCAGGCACTACGTAGCCCGTAGCCACGTAGCCAGGATTTCGTCCGGGAGGGGGGGCGGCGCCTCGAAAGGTTTCTTCCCGAGCGTTGAAAAGGCCCCCTTCCCAAGCGTTGAAAGCCCCCCCCCCCCCAAAAAAAAAACACGGATGAAAAGGCACGTTACAAGGATGAAAAATGCAGTATGACAGGTATGGCATGTGTCATACCAACTTTTAGAAGCTGGAGTTAGCAAACTGCCATATCAACTTTGGAACCAGCGACACTAATTTGGAATCAGCTATACCAACATGGAATATTTTTTAAGCTCAAGACCTGGAACTCTTAAACAAATTGTGCCGCGGAGCGACGCGAAAATGTTGAGTCTTATGCCCTGGATATGCTTTCTCATCAATGCGTCGCATTGCGTATGGTGCGGACCTCTAAAATTGCTATATTGTGCGTTTAAAAGTGCGGTAAAAAGTGCAAAAGTAAACCATTTTGCCCAATTATATAGAAAAGTAGCAACATAACACATATATGCGCGGAGAAACTGGCCGATTTTTTTTTCAAGGTGCACTATTTCTCTTTAACCCGGCAGTCACTGGGGTATATTCTGTAACACGACTCACTGGGGGTAGCCCCCCTGGTATCTTCAGAACCAATGATCGCAGCGGGACGCGCAAGGCGGCATTCGAAAGCGCTCAATGAGATAAACCTAAAGCAAACTTAAAAATGTCAAATTAAGGTCACATGTCAGGTCACGGTCAAGTCAAACGTCAAAATCGAGGTATTTGAGTTTATGGACAATACTTGCCATCCATGGCCTTCGATTGCGCCTATAATCACCCAAAGTGCAGTCAAAGGTATGATACATATCCCACATGAGCTAAAGTGAGATTTTTGGAAAAGATCAAGGTCAAGGTCAGGTCACAAAAGGTCACTGCACACAAAATATCTACGAAAGTCATGCAGCACATGTTTCATGGATGCTTTTGCGCGTAGAATTAGATAGTGGTAGTCATTTTACCACTTGACTTCATTTACGTGAAGTTAGTGTCAAGTTCAGGTCAAGTTCAGGTCACTGAAGGTCAAAATTTGAAATTTATAAATCGAAATGAAAAAACATGTTTCTATATCAGTTTTATCTTTAAAAAAACAGTGCTGGCATTTATTTGCCTGTATCCGGTCAATAAAAGCCAAAAAACGCAATTTCAAAATATGACGTCATGATTTACCCATACTTTATATGCCATGACAGTCAAAAAAGATGATATCATTTTGACATTTGGTATGGTAGTTGCCCATATGTCGTTATCTGACATATATTCCGGTTTTTGCAATATCTTTGAGAAAAAAAATTGTGAGCATTTAAAGAAAAAACATTTTTGTGAAATGTTTGGTGTCAAAAACCAACATTTTCGAAATTTCGAGATAGCTAGTTTGTAGCCCTTCCAATTGTCTACCTTTTAGCGTTTTCGATTGCATTTTGCTTCAAATGCGGCATTTGTACGGCCTGGCAAGGTTTAGCCGATTTTGGTGTCAAAATCGTGCTTAGTGACGTCACTAAATCACTACATCTATAAAAAAAAAATCTGACGATTTTTTTGATTTTTTTCTTTTCTCAAAAGGTGTAAAAATGATGCCCGAAAAGGTACTGAAAGCTTGGCGTCGATATCGGCATTAGTTATTGAGATATTTATAATATTCCTAAGGGGGGGGGGCTAACCCCCCCCCCCCCCCAGTGACTCGCGGGTTAAGCAACGTTTCTAGGGAAAGTTTTCGTTCAGGACTCGGCACAAAGAAGCGACAAATAATTAAATTATATAATTTCGTCTGGGATTTGCTCCACAAACCGGCTTGTTTGTCTGTTCTGATCCGCCAGTGCACCGGTCTGGGACAGTCCTAGTGTGATCGTGTTCTGACGCTACAGCACATCCGGCCGTTCAGCGAGCCGTGCCCGACAGCAGCCGGTGCGCATCACGCTCCATATACTGCCCGATGATCCACGAGCGGCGACGCAGCACAGCACCGCCACCGGCAGAACATCCTCATCAGCGAAACGGCCAGTTTACCGGCAGAAAATCCGCCATCAGCGAAACAACAAGGTAATGACAGAAAATCCGCAATCAGCAAAACACCGAGGCAACGGCAGAAAATCAGCGATCAGCAAAACACGGAGGCAACGGCAGAAAATCAGCGATAAGCAAAACACAGAGGCAACGGCAGAAAATCAGTAATCAGAAAAACAGCGAGGTGCCACGAGCTATCCGCGATCAGCAAACCAGCGACGACGGTTCAGTCTGTGAGATGCACGGTCCTCGGAGGTCTGGACGCCGAACTGGAAAGCAGAAACGCTGATGTAGTTTGGGGAATGTGCCGCACGGAAGTTTTCAAAACGTGGTGTCGTGTTTGATACCGGAAATGGACACAGTACACCCGCAGCGGCGCTCATCGAACGGTTCGTAACAAGATTATTACTGTGTATTACAATGGACACAGTACACCCGCAGCGGCGCTCATCGAACGGTTCGTAACAAGATTATTACTGTGTATTACAATGGACACAGTACACCCGCAGCGGCGCTCATCGAACGGGTAACACGATTTTCATTTGACAAATTATTTAGCGCCATATCGGTTCTGTTCTGAGCAACTGATGCCTTTAATACAGTCAGTCATATCTAAATCCGATTTCAAGGCTGAAGAAATGCACGTGACGATGCGAATAACATGTTTATCTGTCAGGTTGGATAGCCAGTGTGAGCTCTGGCCTGAGATTAGGTTACCCAGACATAGTTAGATTCATTAAAAACGATGCAGTTTTTAGCACAAGCTGTGTTTAACTGAATAAGGGTCATTTAGGCCTGACAGCTGATGTATCGTTCTTCCAATGCTCTTGAATGTGTGTTGTAATGTTCCTACGTGGCATTTTCTGGACCTATGTATCTCACAGCTGGCGCTGTCAGGAGCATGTTGGCGCCAAAGGCGAGCGAATTCCACCAGTGCAGTGGAGGAAAGGAAAGGAAAGGGCAGGGCAAACCTGCCATGTCGAGAGTGCAGCGTGACTTTTGCAATGCCGCTGCAGCTGGCCATGTTTTGCCCTGCAGCACGGTGTGTACTGGATCTGACGGATCCTAACAGTGACCAGTCGGTGGTCAGTCATCAGGTACCAATCAGTCATCAGGTACCATCAGGTCAGTCATCAGGTACCATGTGGTGTGAGGGAGGCTGGTCTACTGGCGTATCCAGAATTACCAAAACTTGGCTTGTGAGGGGGCGAATCCCAGCTAAGGTTTGACAACGAAAACAAATGTCTTCTGATTTCGGTTTTCTCGTGAGGAATTAATAAGAACCGATTGAAACCCACTTTTCATGTAACAGATGCTTAGATTCTCTTTGAAATCAGAAAATGTGTAAATTTTTGGCTTATATCTTTCGCTTAGGGACATGGTGCATTCCCTCCTAGGAGTTGGATCCACTAGACTAGTGGTACAGACCCGTCCAGACCCTGACGCTGGTCCAGACAGCGTCGTTCATGCCGCCCACCTGCCCGTGTGGTGTGATGTGGTGACCTTGAGCCAGCGCTCCGAACCCTGCGAGGCCCCGGACTATCGCTGGGACGAGCGGCGGGGAGTAAATACTGGGGAGTGAGGATTGGGAGTGAGGACTGGGGAGAGAGGACTGGGAGTGAGGACTGGGAGTGAGGATTGGGGAGTGAGGATTGGGGAGTGAGGATTGGGGATTGAGGATTGGGGAGTGAGGATTGGGGAGTGAGGATTGGGAGTGAGGACTGGGGAGAGAGGACTGGGAGTGAGGACTGGGAGTGAGGATTGGGGAGTGAGGACTGGGAGTGAGGATTGGGAGTGAGGACTGGGAGTGAGGATTGGGGAGTGAGGATTGGGGAGTGAGGATTGGGGAGTGAGGATTGGGGAGTGAGGATTGGGGAATGAGGATTGGAGAGTGAGGATTGGGGAGTGAGGATTGGGGAGTGAGGATTCGGAGTGAGGACTGGGGAGAGAGGACTGGGAGTGAGGACTGGGAGTGAGGATTTGGGAGTGAGGACTGGGAGTGAGGATTGGGAGTGAGGACTGGGGAGTGAGGACTGGGGAGTGAGGATTGAGGAGTGAGGATTGGGGAGTGAGGATTGGGGAGTGAGGATTGGGAGTGAGGACTGGGGAGTGATGATTAGGGAGTGAGGATTGGGGAGTGAGGATTGGGAGTGAGGACTGGGGAGTGAGGACTGGGGAGTGAGGATTGGGAGTGAGGACTGGGGAGTGAGGATTGGGAGTGAAGACCGGGAGTGAGGGCTGGGGAGTGAGGACTGGGAGTGAGGACTGGAAAGTGAGGATTGGGAGTGAGGACTGGGGAGTGTGGAGTGAGGACTGGGGATCGATGACTGTGTGTGAGGACTGTGAGTGAGGACTGGGGAGTGAGGACTGTGAGTGAGAAATGTGAGTGAAGACTGGGGAGTGAGGACTGGGGAGTGAGGACTGGGGCGTGAGGACTGGGGCGTGAGGACTGGGGAGTGAGGACTGGGGAGTGAGGACTGGAGAGTGAAGACTGGAAAAGAAGATGAACGGGTTTTATAGTACGGACGACATCGGCATTCTCTCTTGCAGGAAACAATGCGACATGACATGATGATGATGATGATGATGATGATGATGATGATGATGATGATGATGATGATAATGATAATGATAATGATAATGATAATGATAATGATAATGATAATGATAATGATGATGATGATGATGATGATGATGATCATCATCATCATCATCATCATCATCATCATCATCATCATCATCATCATCATCATCATCATCATCATCATCATCATCATCATCATCATCATCATCATCATCATCATCATCATCATCATCATCATCATCATCATCATCATCATCATCATCATCATCATCATCATCATCATCATCATCATCATCATCATCATCATCATCATCATCATCATCATCATCATCATCATCATCATCATCATCATCATCATCATCATCATCATCATCATCATCATCATCATCATCATCATCATCATCATCATCATCATCATCATCATCATCATCATCATCATCATCATCATCATCATCATCATCATCATCATCATCATCATCATCATCATCATCATCATCATCATCATCATCATCATCATCATCATCATCATCATCATCATCATCATCATCATCATCATCATCATCATCATCATCATCATCATCATCATCATCATCATCATCATCATCATCATCATCATCATCATCATCATCATCATCATCATCATCATCATCATCATCATCATCATCATCATCATCATCATCATCATCATCATCATCATCATCATCATCATCATCATCATCATCATCATCATCATCATCATCATCATCATCATCATCATCATCATCATCATCATCATCATCATCATCATCATCATCATCATCATCATCATCATCATCATCATCATCATCATCATCATCATCATCATCATCATCATCATCATCATCATCATCATCATCATCATCATCATCATCATCATCATCATCATCATCATCATCATCATCATCATCATCATCATCATCATCATCATCATCATCATCATCATCATCATCATCATCATCATCATCATCATCATCATCATCATCATCATCATCATCATCATCATCATCATCATCATCATCATCATCATCATCATCATCATCATCATCATCATCATCATCATCATCATCATCATCATCATCATCATCATCATCATCATCATCATCATCATCATCATCATCATCATCATCATCATCATCATCATCATCATCATCATCATCATCATCATCATCATCATCATCATCATCATCATCATCATCATCATCATCATCATCATCATCATCATCATCATCATCATCATCATCATCATCATCATCATCATCATCATCATCATCATCATCATCATCATCATCATCATCATCATCATCATCATCATCATCATCATCATCATCATCATCATCATCATCATCATCATCATCATCATCATCATCATCATATGTTTATTGAACAAAAACAAGAAACAAACAGAGATGTGAGAGACATCAGAGACATCATCAGTAGGTACCCACAGGCCACAGTGCCCCCTCAACTTCCAAATGTACAGGAAACAATGGTAAGATTAAATATACTAAGTGCAGTGCTCCTGGCACGCTCAAATTGGAAGCATTTCGTGCTCGATTTTGTGTCGGAGTCGTCGGTGGGCACTGCAGAACAGCTGCGTCTCTGGAATATTTAGATCTGTTCGTAAGTGACATGTCGCCAGCAGGCGGATGGCTGTCGGTTGGCGATATATGTTTGCGATTGCCGTACATGTTTGAGCTCATCCCCGATCAGTCTCGTTTGTCGTTATCTGGTCTGTTCTGAACCAGCTACGTGGAATGCATGTTATTTTGTTACTTGGAATTTGTGTGTCAAACGGGTCATTCAAATGTTACGCAGGAGATGCCAATGTCATAAACTCATAAGCATCGTCATGCGATTTACGTTTGCAGATAAATGGCTCGCTCTCGGAGAATCGTCCAAGAATTTCACAAGAATCTGAGGCAACACTTAATGTTCAGTTTCAAGTTCGTGGTAGAGTTTCAATTGGAACTCCACCAAACGTATGCGAGCAATCTCTAGAAAGTGTGACGACGATTTAGAAGTTTTGTCAGCATTTTTTTCCTTGACTGTTATTTAATAAGTTTTATTTTAAGTAAAGAAAACTATATGCTCTTTCACCGTGAAGCCTGGCGCTTCAGGTCGTATCGTACTTTATTCAGCGATATGTCTCCGGAATACAACAGAACTATCCATTGCATCGCATGGGGCGTCACATGTCCCACGTTTATAACCCGTTATAACCCGTAAACCCTGCCCGGTGAACTATGTACGACAGAGCTTTACAGCAGATACGACCGCTCTCCAAAGACTGAGCGGGCCATACGGCGGGGTTTTACGTCATCAACGGCAGAGGTTTACGGCAGATCCGACCGCTCTCCGAAGAGACGTGTGAGACATACGGCAGGGTTACTTTTACGTCAGGTCCGGCTGGGTTTTACGTCAGGTCCGGCGGGGTTTTACGTCAGGTCTAGCAGGGTTTACGCCAGGTCCAGCAGGGTTTTACGTCAGGTCCGGCAGGGTTTTACGCCAGGTCCGGCGGTGTATTACGTCGGGTCCGGCGGGGTTTTACATCAGGTCCGGCGGTGTTTTACGTCAGGTCCGGCCGGGTTTTACGTCAGGTCCGGCGGGGTTTTACGTCAGGTCCGGCTGGGTTTTACGTCAGGTCCGGCGGGGTTTTACGTCAGGTCCGGCTGGGTTTTACGTCAGGTCCGCCGGGGTTTTACGTCAGGTCTAGCAGGGTTTACGCCAGGTCCGGCGGGATGTTACGTCATATCCGGCTGCCGTCCTCTTGAAGGGCGAGAGGGTCCGGAGGCCACCCCTCTAAAGAGTGAGTGGGTCCGGAGTCCGGACTCCGGAGGCCACCCTGCTGACGAGTGTATCTCGGCCACGCCAGAGCCGGCTATCTGTGTGTCTGAAAGTGAAAGTAGGCTTAGGCGACATAAGCCCTTCAAGTGTTGTGTCTCCCGGTGACAGCTCTGACAGCTCTGACAGCTCTGACACCTCTGACAGCTGCACGATGGCCGCTGACGTGAGCGCCACTTCCCACTGATAGGATATCAAGCGGGGCTGGCCAGAGTGTTGACTGGTGACCTACTGAACTGATGATGGCCGTAAGTCTGGAGGACTTCGATGAATCAAGGTGCCTTTGGTCGATTGCAAAAGTTTAGCTAAATATCACTGTTTGAAAGACACGGCGAAAGTGACGGTCCTCGAAAATAGCATGTTCTTTCCGTTACTCGAATATAAAGTGGGTGCGGGTGGGACGAAAAGGGAAAATCTATCGTAACGTGTATGTTCACTGGTCCTATCGTCAATTTAAGACAGGCGAGACATCCCGGAACGTTTAAGCCACTCTTTGTTATCATTGTAAGTAATTTTTCAAGTGATAACACATTAAAACAAAATAACAGTTGAGGTACGTAAATTTAGAGTGTACGAAATATCACTCATTTTCTAGTAAGTATAAAAGAAATCCAAACCAATTAAATATATTTACATGATATACCAGATATTTTCGATATATTGTTTTACGAAATAACAATACAAATTACTTGAGTCTCAATAGTTCGGAAAATAGTCGAAAAAGTGTCACTATATTTCGGCACAAACCTTCATCAGGTGACTGAGGGCAATTCGCCTGCGAAAACTACAACACAAAATATCGCGAACGTAATACCTACTTTACAAGTACTTTGAAGTAGCTAATATTACAAGACACACAACCTATCATACAAGACACACCTAACGTAGCACGTAATGAACAAAACATAATCACAAGTACTGAACAATATGAAACAAAACATCAAAGCCGTATGCCAAACAAACTTACGAAGACCATCAATTAATACAATATACAATACATTTGTATCCTAAATAAATTTAGATACACCGGTGCGAATTCAGAATAAACTACACTTGGAGGTCCATGCTACGTCAGTGCCAGACTGTTTACTAGATCTAAAGTGGCCAGCTTGCTACATTTTTGTTCATGACAGGTTTGAGGTCTCGAATAAACATGGTTTCCTTTACTTTACGTTCAACATGGCCGTGGCACTTACATAATATTTTCCCCGTTATCGGAACTTCAGGAATGACATCATAACCGTGCTGGGATTGAAAGTGAAGCCCAACAGGGTTGTTGATGTCCTTCCTGAACGCAGCGCGGCGGTGGTCAAAGAACCTTTCTCTGACGGGGCGTATCCTTATTGCCGTTCGTTGACGATGAACTTTGCAGGAAGGTCGAACGGATAGTACGCGCCAGTGGCCTTCCTTGTAAAGTTTCATGGGTCAACAAAGGGTCACTTAAACGACAACTCACCAGGACCGACCTACGAGGGTCAACTTGTCTCATCAAACGTGGTGTATGCATTCCCTGTAAGTCCGGCTTTGATCAAACTTGTGCGACCAACAACGCAATTTATCAAGTCAGCTGCAACCTTTGCCCAGCCACATACGTGGGGGAATGCATACAGAGAAAGGTTCTTTGACCACCGCCGCGCTGCGTTGAGCGTTCAGGAAGGACATCAACAACCCTGTTGGGCTTCACTTTCAATCCCAGCACGGTTATGATGTCATTCCTGAAGTTCCGATAACGGGGAAAATATTATGTAAGTGCCACGGCCATGTTGAACGTAAAGTAAAGGAACCCATGTTTATTCGAGACCTCAAACCTGTCATGAACAAAAATGTAGCAAGCTAGCCACTTTTGAGCTAGTAGGCAGTCTGGCACTGACGTAACATGGACCTCCAAGTGTAGTTTATTCTGAATTCGCACCGGTGTATCTAAATTTATTTAGGATAAAAATGTATTGTATATTGTATTAATTGATGGTCTTCGTAAGTTTGTTTGGCATACGGCTTTGATGTTTTGTTTCATATTATTCAGTACTTGTGATTATGTTTTGTTCATTACGTGCTACGTTATGTGTGTCTTGTATGATAGGTTGTGTGTCTTGTAATATTAGCTACTTCAAAGTACTTGTAAAGTAGGTATCACGTTCGCGATATTTTGTGTTGTAGTTTTCGCAGGCGAATTGCCCTCAGTCACCTGATGAAGGTTTGTGCCGAAATATAGTGACACTTTTTTCAACTATTTTCCGAACTATTGAGACTCAAGTCATTTGTATTGTTATTTCGTAATTATGGCAAGTCTCAAACAAGGGTTAAACTTAATTGATATATTGTTTTGCAATGACTTGTAAGTTGTAACTGACTCTGGTTTGTATTGACTTCTTGTCTAGTGTAGTGGTCATGCATAGCCTGAGCCTAAGACATTGTATAGGTTAGGTAGTGGAAAAGGAACAATAGCGCTATCAACATCTATCACCGTAATAAGCTTAACACTAATGTAATTATATACGTATATATATATACTATATACTGTATGTATACTATGTGTAATTAACGAAGAACTATGTAAAAGCAGCACTTATCACTTACTTTATTCATATATTCCCCACGTCGCATCCACCGAGCCTGATCCAGCTTGGGGCAGTTATGTAAAAATAACACTTATCATTTATTTAATCAATGTATCGTACATCCAGCAGACATGATACCGTTCCCCTCCCTCTCCCACCCCTATCACAGCCGCTTTGTCGGGGACAGGGACTGGTCCGTGACTGCCAGATACTAGTCTGGACTATTTGCGTCACCTGCAGTCATTGCCCGTGCCCCCCCCCCCTGCACGTGCCCCCCCCCCCCCCCCCCGCCACCACCCGGCTGCACTGCCACGTGGCACGTCAGATGGCGATCGACCATCGACCACACCGCGGCCAGGCGGCGTCCGTCAGCCCCGCCAGTCGGCCAGCCAGCCAACTCGTCAGGCGGCTCAGACCGTCACGGTCTGCCCAGCCCGGCGGAACGGGACCACTATCGATTACACAGCACGGCAGCGACGGCACTACACAGGACACAGGATACACAGGATACACAGGATACACAGGATACACAGGATACACAGGATACACAGGATACACAGGACACACAGGATACACAGGACGGCACTACACAACACTACACAGGACGGCAGCGACGGCACTACACAGGACACAGGACACAAGATACACAGGACGGCACTACACAACACTACACAGGACGGCAGTGACGGCACTACACAGGACACAAGATACACAAGATACACAGGACGGCACTACACAACACTACACAGGACGGCAGCGACGGCACTACACAGGACACAAGATACACAGGACGGCACTACACAACACTACACAGGACGGCAGCGACGGCACTACACAGGACACAGGATACACAGGATACACAGGACGGCACTACACAACACTACACAGGACGGCAGCGACGGCACTACACAGGACACAGGATACACAGGATACACAGGACGGCACTACACAACACTACACAGGACGGCAGCGACGGCACTACACAGGACACAAGATACACAGGACGGCACTACACAACACTACACAGGACGGCAGCGACGGCACTACACAGGACACAGGATACACAGGATACACAGGACGGCACTACACAACACTACACAGGACGGCAGCGACGGCACTACACAGGACACAGGATACACAGGATACACAGGACGGCACTACACAACACTACATAGGACGGCAGTGACGGCACTACACAGGACACAAGATACACAGGATACACAGGACGGCACTACACAACACTACACAGGACGGCAGCGACGGCACTACACAGGACACAGGATACACAGGATACACAGGACGGCACTACACAACACTACATAGGACGGCAGTGACGGTACTACACAGGACACAAGATACACAGGATACACAGGACGGCACTACACAACACTACATAGGACGGCAGCGACGGCACTACACAGGACACAGGACACAAGATACACAGGACGGCACTACACAACACTACACAGGACGGCAGCGACGGCACTACACAGGACACAAGATACACAGGATACACAGGACGGCACTACTCAACACTACATAGGACGGCAGCGACGGCACTACACAGGACACAGGACACAAGATACACAGGACGGCACTACACAACACTACACAGGACGGCAGCGACGGCACTACACAGGACACAAGATACACAGGACGGCACTACACAACACTACACAGGACGGCAGCGACGGCACTACACAGGACACAGGATACACAGGATACACAGGACGGCACTACACAACACTACACAGGACGGCAGCGACGGCACTACACAGGACACAGGATACACAGGATACACAGGACGGCACTACACAACACTACACAGGACGGCAGCGACGGCACTACACAGGACACAGGATACACAGGATACACAGGACGGCACTACACAACACTACACAGGACGGCAGTGACGGCACTACACAGGACACAAGATACACAGGATACACAGGACGGCACTACACAACACTACACAGGACGGCAGCGACGGCACTACACAGGACACAGGACACAAGATACACAGGACGGCACTACACAACACTACACAGGACGGCAGCGACGGCACTACACAGGACACAGGATACACAGGATACACAGGGCGGCACTACACAACATTAGACAGGACGGCAGCGACGGCACTACACAGGACACAAGATACACAGGATACACAGGACGGCACTACACAACACTACACAGGACGGCAGCGACGGCACTACACAGGACACAAGATACACAGGATACACAGGACGGCACTACACAGGACACAAGATACACAGGACGGCACTACACAACACTACACAGGACGGCAGCGACGGCACTACACAGGACACAGGATACACAGGATACACAGGACGGCACTACACAACACTACATAGGACGGCAGTGACGGCACTACACAGGACACAAGATACACAGGATACACAGGACGGCACTACACAACACTACACAGGACGGCAGCGACGGCACTACACAGGACACAAGATACACAGGACGGCACTACACAACACTACACAGGACGGCAGCGACGGCACTACACAGGACACAAGATACACAGGATACACAGGACGGCACTACACAACATTAGACAGGACGGCAGCGACGGCACTACACAGGACACAAGATACACAGGATACACAGGACGGCACTACACAACACTACATAGGACGGCAGTGACGGCACTACACAGGACACAGGACACAGGATACACAGGACGGCACTACACAACACTACACAGGACGGCAGCGACGGCACTACACAGGACACAAGATACACAGGACGGCACTACACAACACTACACAGGACGGCAGCGACGGCACTACAAAGGACACAAGATACACAGGATACACAGCACGGCACTACACAACACTACATAGGACGGCAGTGACGGCACTACACAGGACACAGAATACACAGGATACACAGGACGGCACTACACAACACTACATAGGACGGCAGCGACGGCACTACACAGGACACAAGATACACAGGATACACAGGACGGCACTACACAACACTACACAGGACGGCAGCGACGGCACTACACAGGACACAAGATACACAGGACGGCACTACACAACACTACACAGGACGGCAGCGACGGCACTACACAGGACACAAGATACACAGGATACACAGGACGGCACTACACAACACTACATAGGACGGCAGCGACGGCACTACACAGGACACAGGACACAAGATACACAGGACGGCACTACACAACACTACACAGGACGGCAGCGACGGCATTACACAGGACACAAGATACACAGGATACACAGGACGGCACTACACAACACTACACAGGACGGCAGCGACGGCACTACACAGGACACAGGATACACAGGATACACAGGACGGCACTACACAACACGACATAGGACGGCAGCGACGGCACTACACAGGACACAGAATACACAGGATACACAGGACGGCACTACACAACACTACATAGGACGGCAGTGACGGCACTACACAGGACACAAGATACACAGGATACACAGGACGGCACTACACAACACTACATGGGCAGTGGGCTTGGCTGGCCCACTGCCCAGCAGCTATACAGACAGCACTCCCTAAATCTACTACACAAAATTCGAAACACCGGGGAACCACAGGCTCTTGCTTCCCAGCTTCATGTCAATTCTGATCTCCGCTCCCGCTCTACGCGACAGAACTCTGACCTGGCCCTTCCACGCGTGAGGACAGAGGCTGGCAAGCGCCGATTTCTATATCATGTTGTGCAAAATTACAATGAGCTGCCTTTAGCGACACGTCACTCAGCCATGCCCGCATTCAAAAGAGCGATACAGAACATGCCTCAACCAGAGTAGCCTGATGTACATATATAACGTAATGTGCGTGTGAGAGCATTGCAGTGTATGTGATGTAATGTGTATGTGAGAGTATTGAAGTATGTGCTGTATGGGAGTATGTGCTGTAGTGAAACTGTCTTCATTTTATATTAGGATGAGTGTACCATTCGTGTTGTCCATGCTTGTATGTGGCTCCGGAATAGCCCGCTTCGGCGTGGATGGGGTCCAACGTCAAATACAAATACAAATACAAATAGGACGGCAGCGACGGCACTACACAGGACACAGGATACACAGGACGGCACTACACAACACTACATAGGACGGCAGCGACGGCACTACACAGGACACAAGATACACAGGACGGCACTACACAACACTACACAGGACGGCAGCGACGGCACTACACAGGACACAAGATACACAAGATACACAGGACGGCACTACACAACACTACATAGGACGGCAGCGACGGCATTACACAGGACACAAGATACACAGGATACACAGGGCGGCACTACACAACACTACACAGGACGGCAGCGACGGCACTACACAGGACACAGGATACACAGGATACACAGGACGGCACTACACAACACTACACAGGACGGCAGCGACGGCACTACACAGGACACAAGATACACAGGATACACAGGACGGCACTACACAACACTACACAGGACGGCAGCGACGGCACTACACAGGACACAGGACACAAGATACACAGGACGGCACTACACAACACTACATAGGACGGCAGTGACGGCACTACACAGGACACAAGATACACAGGACGGCACTACACAACACTACACAGGACGGCAGCGACGGCACTACACAGGACACAAGATACACAGGATACACAGGACGGCACTACACAACACTACATAGGACGGCAGTGACGGCACTACACAGGACACAAGATACACAAGATACACAGGACGGCACTACACAACACTACATAGGACGGCAGTGACGGCACTACACAGGACACAAGATACACAGGATACACAGGACGGCACTACACAACACTACATAGGACGGCAGTGACGGCACTACACAGGACACAAGATACACAGGACGGCACTACACAACACTACACAGGACGGCAGCGACGGCACTACACAGGACACAAGATACACAGGATACACAGGACGGCACTACACAACACTACATAGGACGGCAGTGACGGCACTACACAGGACACAAGATACACAGGACGGCACTACACAACACTACATAGGACGGCAGTGACGGCACTACACAGGACACAAGATACACAGGACGGCACTACACAACACTACACAGGACGGCAGCGACGGCACTACACAGGACACAAGATACACAGGATACACAGGACGGCACTACACAACACTACATAGGACGGCAGTGACGGCACTACACAGGACACAAGATACACAGGACGGCACTACACAACACTACACAGGACGGCAGCGACGGCACTACACAGGACACAAGATACACAGGATACACAGGACGGCACTACACAACACTACACAGGACGGCAGCGACGGCACTACACAGGACACAGGACACAAGATACACAGGACGGCACTACACAACACTACACAGGACGGCAGCGACGGCACTACACAGGACACAAGATACACAGGACGGCACTACACAACACTACACAGGACGGCAGCGACGGCACTACACAGGACACAAGATACACAGGATACACAGGACGGCACTACACAACATTAGACAGGACGGCAGCGACGGCACTACACAGGACACAAGATACACAGGATACACAGGACGGCACTACACAACACTACATAGGACGGCAGTGACGGCACTACACAGGACACAGGATACACAGGATACACAGGACGGCACTACACAACATTAGACAGGACGGCAGTGACGGCAGTGACGGCAGCGACGGCAGCGACGGCCGTCATCAGCCGGCGGTGATCACTGCGGCCGTCATCAGCCGGCGGTGATCACTGCGGCCGTCATCAGCCGGCGGTGATCACTGCGGCCGTCATCAGCCGGCGGTGATCACTGCGGCACGCAGATGCAGCAGACGGGTTACCTATATACCATTTCGCACTATACCTCCAGTTCCGCTTCTCAGACTTTTGTGACCCTAGTACCAGGTCTTCATGTTTACCAGCTTCTTCATGTTTACCAGCTATTATCTAGTTTTTTTTGGTTGTTTGGCTACCCATTTCCTTATATGATATTGATACCCATTTCTTTAAATATATGACATACTATTGGCATTAAGCAGCATTGGGTATGGAAAAGAGCGGTACACGTTGCTTCTCTTCAGTCTTAATTTTTGGCTAGTATTGCCAAAAAGTTCGCCCCCCCCAAACTGCAAAGTAGTTTCCACGCCCCTGTTCACCGCTGTACGTCCGGCCGTGCTGAGGGGGGTCACGGTTTCAGGACCTTTGGGGGGGCATGGCCCCTTGACATATCCATGGCTCCTTGGCCCCCCTGGATCCGCCCCTGGAGAAGAAACTTATTTTAGCGAGTGTTCGTGGACACTTATTTTCGCGAATTTTCTTCGCTATCGCCCCGCAAGCTAGTAGTTCCCCATCATATGATATATTTGAGAGAGAGAAAAAAATACTTAGCATGGATTGTAGAGAGTTCTTCAACCATTTCAATTATACCAAGCATGCTTCTATAGCACTCATTAATATAAATTCCAGCGGTTCAAAGGGACTAAAGTCTAAAACTGATTGATGTTTGGACACACCGTATTGATGGATGTACCCATGACGTCACGCTATTCGCTGCCTTGGCTGAATCGTATCTAAGGCCTGGGAATGAATGGTGAATGAATGGATGAACTTGACATTCAATCATAGCAAAAGCCAATCTTGCGTGCCAACTTTTAGCTTCCATATCATAATTTTATTTTCTACAAAGTAATTAAGTACCTACAGCTTTAAGTACAAATAAGGGGCTCAACGATATATGGTAAACAAAATTGCATGTCTTTTGAGCTAAGAATAAATTAAGTTTCATATCCTTTGGAACGAATTCAGCAAAAAAATCAAGCAAGTCGGCTTTCTTGGGGGGACGTCCCCCTGATTTTTTAACTGGGGGGACGCGTCCCCCGTGTCCCCCCGCCGCTGACGCCCGTGGCAGCACTATACTAACACACCAGACAGGGAAACCACTGCAGCACTATACTGACACACCAGACAGGGAAACCACTGCAGCACTATACTGACACATCAGACAGGGAAACCACTGCAGCACTATACTGACACACCAGACAGGGAAACCACTGCAGCACTATACTGACACACCAGACAGGGTAACCACTGCAGCACTATACTGACACACCAGACAGGGAAACCACTGCAGCACTATACTAACACACCAGACAGGGAAACCACTGCAGCACTATACTGACACATCAGACAGGGAAACCACTGCAGCACTATACTGACACACCAGACCACTGCAGCACTATACTGACACACCAGACCACTGCAGCACTATACTGCCACACACTACAGGGAAACCACTGCAGCACTATACTGACACACCAGACAGGGAAACCACTGCAGCACTATACTGACACACCAGACAGGAACACCACTGCAGCACTATACTGACACACCAGACAGGGAAACCACTGCAGCACTATACTGACACATCAGACAGGGAAACCACTGCAGCACTATATTGACACACCAGACAGGGAAACCACTGCAGCACTATACTGGCACCCCAGACAGGGAAACCACTGCAGCACTATACTGACACACCAGACAGGGAAACCACTGCAGCACTATACTGACACATCAGCCAGGGAAACCACTGCAGCACTATACTGACACACCAGACATGGAAATCACTGCAGCACTATACTGACACACCAGACAGGGAAACCACTGCAGCACTATACTGACACACCAGACAGGGGGAAACCACTGCAGCACTATACTGACACACCAGACAGGGAAACCACTGCAGCACTATACTGACACACCAGACAGGGAAACCACTGCAGCACTATACTGACACACCAGACAGGGAAACCACTGCAGCACTATACTGACACACCAGATAGAGAAACCACTGCAGCACTATACTGACACACCAGACAGGGAAACCACTGCAGTACTATACTGACACACCAGACAGGGAAACCACTGCAGCACTATACTTACACATCAGACAGGGAAATCACTGCAGCACTATACTGACACACCAGACAGGGAAACCACTGCAGCACTATACTGACACACCAGACAGGGAAACCACTGCAGCACTATACTGACACACCAGACAGGGAAACCATTGCAGCATTATACTGACACACCAGACAGGGAAACCATTGCAGCACTATACTGACACACCAGACAGGGAAACCACTGCAGCACTAGGCACATCAGACAGGGAAACCACTGCAACACTATACTGCACACCAGACAGGGAAACCACTGCAGCACTATACTGACACACCATACAGGGAAACCACTGCAGCACTATACTGACACATCAGACAGGGAAACCACTGCAGCACTATACTGACACACCAGACAGGGAAACCACTGCAGCACTATATTGACACACCAGACAGGGAAACCATTGCAGCACTATACTGACACACCAGACAGGGAAACCACTGCAGCACTATACTGACCAATCAGCCAGGGAAACCACTGCAGCACTATACTGACACACCAGACAGGGAAACCACTGCAGCACTATATTGACACACCAGACAGGGAAACCATTGCAGCACTATACTGACACACCAGACAGGGAAACCACTGCAGCACTATACTGACACATCAGACAGGGAAACCACTGCAGCACTATACTGACACATCAGACAGGGAAACCACTGCAGCACTATATTGACACACCAGACAGGGAAACCATTGCAGCACTATACTGACACACCAGACAGGGAAACCACTGCAGCACTATATTGACACACCAGACAGGGAAACCATTGCAGCACTATACTGACACACCAGACAGGGAAACCACTACAGCACTATACTGACACATCAGACAGGGAAACCACTGCAGCACTATACTGACACACCAGACAGGGAAACCACTGCAGCACTATACTGACACACCAGACAGGGAAACCACTGCAGCGCTATCTGACACACCAGACAGGGAAACCATTGTAGCACTATACTGACACACCAGACAGGGAAACCACTGCAGCACTATACTGACACATCAGACAGGGAAACCACTGCAGCGCTATCTCAATCATATGTCCCCCCCACTCAAGAAGTTGGGGGGGACATATGATTTTGCCCCCCCCCCCCCCCATAAATTTGTAAGAGGGGCCCTCCAAGAAGTTCACCGAGGGCCCCGAGGTGCCCCCAGCCAGCCTGAAGGGCCCTGTAAGTCTAAGGCCGACAGAAGGCCCTCAGTCGGCCTGAGGGGCCCTCGGTAGGCCTGGGGTGGGGCCTCGGAAGGCCTGAGATTTCAACACGGGCCTGTCCGACGTTTTTGCGACCATTTAGAGCAGGGGTTCCCAACCTGGGGGAATTCCCCACTTGGGGGGAGGGGATAAGTGGACTGCAGGGGGAATGGCATACTTCTCAGGTTAAGTGCGATATTCAGCTTTGGAGACTGATGAAGCTGGAGCAGACAGCGGTGGCAAAACAAAGCACTGAGCGGAAGTACCCGAAACTTGTTACGCTTGAGTGGCGTTCTCGACACCATTGACGACGAGTTGAAAAACATATCTCAGAACACCTGGTAGTACCTAGCTCTCAAAGCGGGAAATCATCCCGTATTTCCCCGAGGTCGATACAGACGACATCTCTATGGCGCTTACTCGAGATCCTTTCAAGTGCTCTATGGATGAGGTACCAGCCGATTTACAGGAGGAGTTCATTGACATGACTACTGGCGGATCCAGGGGGGGGGGGGGGGGGGGGGGGGGGCATCAGGGGTAAATGTCCCCCCCCCCCCTCCCAGCACAGGAATCTGAGGGGGGAATTCAATGCAAGTATGTCCCCCCCCCCCCCCCCCCCGCGCGCGATCCCTGTACTGAACGTGAAAAACAATGATCTTAGGAGAAAACATCATGAAATATTGTTTTCTTCTCTCGAGTGATTGCATTTGAAGTTGGTGTGTATCCCTTTCTTTCAATGATAGATATCAAACAGGGCACCTGATGCAATTCAAGCAGCCCGATGACACTTAACCCGCGCCCCGCTGGAGGGGGAGGGGGGGAGGGGCGGGAGCAGAATCTGCCACCTCCCGGATTTTCTCCATAACTTGAAAACTGTGATAGGTATCAACGTGAAATTTTCATCGCCTTATGCTGCATCAATTCTGCGTGTTATTACCAAATTTTAATTACATTTATGGAGTATTTGGAAGATAATGACGTTTTAATGACGTCATGTAATGCCATTTGTGGTGGAAAAACGATACATGTTTAAAAAATCGTAGAAAATAGAGTTTTGAAATAAATTGAAAATAGAAAAGTCAAAAGAAAGGAAATGACATTCTCTTCAACACGTCTGTCTCGGATTTTCGACATTTTATTTTTGCATCCCTACAAATAAAAATAAAAAGTTTTGTTCGAGGGAGAAAAAATCATTTTTTTTAAGTGAATTTATTAAGCTCGAATACGATAAGGTGACCGGTCCAGATCCGCGGAGAAAAAAATGGGGGTACTTTTTGCCACAAAAAGATGCCCCCCGATACACACGCACACACACACGCACACACACACGCACACACACACACACACACGCGCACACGCACACGCACACGCACACGCACCACGCACACGCACACGCACACGCACACGCACACGCACACGCACACGCACACGCACACGCACACGCACACGCACACGCACACGCACACGCACACGCACACGCACACGCACACGCACACGCACACGCACACGCACACGCACACGCACACGCACACGCACACGCACACGCACACGCACACGCACACGCACACGCACACGCACACGCACACGCACACGCACACGCACACGCACACGCACGCACACACACACACACACACACACACACACACACACACACACACACACACACACACACACACACATACACACACGTAGCGAAGCTGGATCCGCCAGTGGACATGACATGCAGCTCCGAGGCCAAGGATGAATTCCGGGTGCTCGATAGGGAAGATTTTGGGCAGATGTGACTCGTGTACCCGAAAATCTCAGAAAACGCACTGCGACAACTCATTCCATTTTCCTCAACATTTCTTTGCGAGCAGGCGTTCTCAGCACTTGTTACAACGAACAATATAAACAAACTCAAATACGTCGAAGCTGACCTCTGGTGTGCGGTGTCAAAAACTGATCCGAAAATCGAAAGACTGACGGTGAGGAAGCAGGCGCAGCTCTCGCATTGACAGCACACGGGCTATGTGACTATGTGCGGTGCTTGTAACCGATATGTCATTCAAAATATACTTGAGTACGTGGTTACCCTGCAAATTGTGTTATATGTTCAGACTGCATTTTAAGCAGATGTAAATATATAACTAAAAGGGGAATGGTCAATGGGGCATCAGCTCGTGATAAGTGGGGAATCGACCGAAAAATGTTGGGAACCACTGATTTAGAGGCACTGCAAAATATGGTGGCATAAATCCGAGGAGATGCCATTTCGCGTCTTTTTTTTTGGGGGGGGGGGGGGCTTTGGCCGTGGGGGGAGGGGGCCTTTGGCCGAGGGGCCCCTGGGTTTCTTTGCCCCCGATCCGAAAATACCTTCCACCGCCATGCATCAGACTGTGTAATGGGTACATCATCGTACACATTATAGTACTCTGAATAATCTGATATATCATATCAGACTGGGTACACTGTGCTAGTGATGAGCCCGCCTGCTTGTCTGTCTGTCAGTCTGCACCCTGTCTGCAGTGTGCTTCAATCAGACACGGTAATATACTGCGGCACTCAGACACATCAGACAGGGTAATATGCTGCAGCACTCAGACACATCAGACAGGGTAATATACTGCAGCACTCAGACACATCAGACAGGGTAATATACTGCAGCACTCAGACACATCAGACAGGGTAATATACTGCAGCACTCAGACACATCAGACAGGGTAATATACTGCAGCACTCAGGCACATCAGACAGGGAAATATCTGCGGCACTCAGACACATCAGACAGGGTAATATCACTGCAGCACTCAGGCACATCAGACAGGGTAATATACTGCAGCACTCAGACACATCAGACAGGGTAATATACTGCAGCACTCAGGCACATCAGACAGGGAAATATACTGCGGCACTCAGACACATCAGACAGGGTAATATACTGCAGCACTCAGGCACATCAGACAGGGTAATATACTGCAGCACTCAGACACATCAGACAGGGTAATATACTGCAGCACTCAGACACATCAGACAGGGTAATATACTGCAGCACTCAGACACATCAGACAGGGTAATATGCTGCAGCACTCAGACACATCAGACAGGGTAACATACTGCAGCACTCAGACACATCAAACAGGGTAATATACTGCAGCACTCAGGCACACAGACAGGGTAATATACTGCAGCACTCAGACATATCAAGACAGGGTAATATGCTGCAGCACTCAGACACATCAGACAGGGTAATATGCTGCAGCACTCAGGCACATCAGACAGGGTAATATACTGCAGCACTCAGACACATCAGACAGGGTAATATGCTGCAGCACTCAGGCACATCAGACAGGGGTAAAATATACTGCAGCACTCAGACACATCAGAAGGGGTAATATACTGCAGCACTCAGACACATCAAACAGGGTAATATACTGCAGCACTCAGACACATCAGAAGGGTAATATACTGCAGCACTCAGACACATCAAACAGGGTAATATACTGCAGCACTCAGACACATCAGAAGGGGTAATATACTGCAGCACTCAGACACATCAGACAGGGTAATATACTGCAGCACTCAGGCACATCAGACAGGGTAATATACTGCAGCACTCAGACACATCAAACAGGGTAATATACTGCAGCACTCAGACCACATCAGTCAGGGTAATATGCTGCAGCACTCAGACACATCAGACAGGGTAATATACTGCAGCACTCAGACACATCAGACAGGGTAATATACTGCAGCACTCAGACACATCAGACAGGGTAATATACTGCAGCACTCAGACATATCAGACAGGGTAATATGCTGCAGCACTCAGACACATCAGACAGGGTAATATGCTGCAGCACTCAGACACATCAGACAGGGGGTAATATACTGCAGCACTCAGACACATCAGACAGGGTAATATACTGCAGCACTCAGGCACATCAGAAGGGGTAATATACTGCAGCACTCAGACACATCAGTCAGGGTAATATGCTGCAGCACTCAGACACATCAGACAGGTAATATGCTGCAGCACTCAGACACATCAGACAGGGTAATATACTGCGGCACTCCGACATATCAGACAGGGTAATATACTGCAGCACTCAGACACATCAGACAGGGTAACATACTGCAGCACTCAGACACATCAGACAGGGTAATATACTGCAGCACTCAGGCACATCAGAAGGGTAATATACTGCAGCACTCAGACACATCAGACAGGGTAATATGCTGCAGCACTCAGACACATCAGACAGGGTAATATACTGCGGCACTCCGACATATCAGACAGGGTAATATACTGCAGCACTCAGACATATCAGACAGGGTAATATGCTGCAGCACTCAGGCACATCAGACAGGGTAATATATCTGCAGCACTCAGACACATCAGACAGGGTAATATGCTTCAGCACTCAGACACATCAGACAGGGTAATATACTGCAGCACTCAGACCACATCAGTCAGGGTAATATGCTGCAGCACTCAGACACATCAGTCAGGGTAATATGCTGCAGCAACTCAGACACATCAGACAAGGGTAATATACTGCAGCACTTCAGACATATCAGACAGGGTAATATACTGCAGCACTCAGACACATCAAACAGGGTAATATACTGCAGCACTCAGACATATCAGACAGGGTAATATGCTGCAGCACTCAGGCACATCAGACAGGGTAATATACTGCAGCACTCAGACACATCAGACAGGGTAATGTGCTCAGCACTCAGACACATCAGGACAGGGTAATATACTGCGGCACTCAGACACATCAGACAGGGTAATATGCTGCAGCACTCAAGCCAGACAGCATCGATCTGCAGCTAGCCAGCGTTAGACGGCGTCAGACGGCGCCAGAGAGGCGCCATACGGCGTCATACGGCGTCAGACAGGGTCAGACAGCGTCAGACGGCGTCAGCCAGTCAGACGGCGCCAGACGGCTCGTCAGACGGCGTCAGCCAGAGTCAGACGGCACCAGACGGCGTCTGACGGCGTCAGACGGCGTCAGACGGCGTCAGACGGCGTCAGACGGCGTCAGACGGGCGTCAGACGGCGGTCAGACGCGTCAGACGGCGTCAGACGACGTCAGACGGCGTCAGCCAGAGTCAGACGGCGTCAGCCAGAGTCAGACGGCGTCAGCCAGAGTCAGACGGCGTCAGCCAGAGTCAGACGGCGCAGACGGCGTCTGACGGCGTCATACGGCGTCAGCCAGAGTCAGACGGCGCCAGAAGGCGCCAGATGGCGTCAGACGGCGTCAGACGGCGGTCAGACGGCGTCAGACGGCGTCAGACGGCACCAGACGGCGCCAGACGGCGCCAGACGGCGTCAGACGGCGTCAGACGGAGTCAGACGGCGTCAGACGGCGTCGGACGGCGTCAGACGGAGTCAGACGGTGTCAGGCGGCGTCAGACGGCGTCAGACGGCGTCAGACGGCGTCATACGGCGTCAGACGGCGTCAGACGGCGTCAGACGGCGTCAGACGCGAGTCAGACGGCGTCAGACGGCGTCGGACGGCGTCAGACGGAGTCAGACGGGCGTCAGGCGGCGTCAGACGGCGTCAGACGGCGTCAGACGGCGTCAGACGGCGTCAGACGGAGTCAGACGGCGTTAGACAGAGTCAGACGGCGTCAGACGGCGTCAAGACGGCGTCAGACGGCGTCAGACGGCGTCAGACGGTCGTCAAGACGGCGTCAGACGGCGTCAGACGGCGTCAGACGGCGTCAGCCAGAGTCAGACGGCGTCAGACGGTGCCAGACGGCGTCGGACGGCGTCGGACGGAGTCAGACGGCGTCAGACGGCGTCAGACGGGCGTCAGACGGCGTCAGACGGCGGTCAGCCAGAGTCAGACGGCGTCAGACGGAGTCAGACGGCGTCAGACGGCGTCAGACGGAGTCAGACGGCGTCAGACAGAGTCAGACGGCGTCAGACGGCGTCAGACGGCGTCAGACGGCGTCAGACGGCGTCCAGCCAGAGTCAGACGGCGTCAGATCGGTGCCAGTCGGCGTCGGACGGCGTCAGACGGAGTCAGACGGCGTCAGCCACGGCGTCAGACGGGCGTCAGACGGCGTCAGACGGGTCAGCCAGAGTCAGACGGCGTCAGACGGAGTCAGACGGCTGCCAGACGGAGTCAGACGGCGTCAGCCAGAGGTCAGACCGGCATCAGACGGCGTCAGACGACCGTGGATTAGTGGAAAACATACAGCTGCTGTGTGTGACGAATATAGCCTCCGGTCGCGTCCAAACGGCGGACGGCCGGCAGCCGCAGTCGCATTGATTCGAGGTATACGTGACTCACCCACAGTCGAGCTGTCGAGCTGTCGAGCTGTCGAGCCGCCGCTGATGTCGAGCTGTCGAGCTGTCGAGCTGTCGAGCTGTCGAGCTGTCGAGTTGTCGTGCTGTCGTGCTGTCGAGCTGTCGAGCTGTCGAGCTGTCGTGCTGTCCGTGCTGTCGAGCTGTCGTGCTGTCGAGCTGTCGTGCTGTCGTGCTGTCGAGCTGTCGTGCTGTCGAGCTGTCGAGCTGTCGTGCTGTCGCTGCTGTCGAGCTGTCGTGCTGTTGTGCTGTCGAGCTGTCGATCTGTCGAGCTGTCGAGCTGTCGAGCTGTTGAGCTGTCGAGCTGTTGAGCTGTCGAGTTGTCGAGCTGTCGAGCTGTCGAGCTGTCGAGTCGTCGAGCTGTCGAGCTGTTGTGCTGTAGTGCTGTCGAGCTGTCCAGCTATCGAGCTGTCGAGCTATCGAGCTGTCGAGCTATCGAGCTTTCGAGCTGTCGTGCTGTCGTGCTGTCGTGCTGTCGTGCTGTCGAGCTGTCAAGCTGTCGAGCTGTCGAGCTGTCGAGCTGTCGAGCTGTCGAGCTGTCGAGCTGTCGAGCTGTCGAGCTGTCGAGCTGTCGTGCTGTCGAGCTGTCGAGCTGTTGTGCTGTCGAGCCGTCGAGCTGTCGTGCTGTCGAGCTGTCGAGCTGTTGTGCTGTCCGTGCTGTCGTGCTGTCGAGCCTGTCGAGCTGTCATGCTGTCGTGCTGTCGAGCTGTCAAGCTGTCGAGCTGTCGAGCTGTCGAGCTGTCGAGCTGTCGAGCTGTCGAGCTGTCGAGCTGTCGAGCTGTCGAGCTGTCGAGCCGTCGAGCTGTCGTGCTGTCGAGCTGTCGAGCTGTTGTGCTGTCGAGCCGTCGAGCTGTCGTGCTGTCGAGCTGTCGAGCTGTTGTGCTGTCGTGCCTGTCGTGCTGTCGAGCTGTCGAGCTGTCATGCTGTCGTGCTGTCGAGCTGTCGTGCTGTCGAGCTGTGGTGCTGTCGAGCTGTCGTGCTGTCGAGCTGTCTTGCTGTCGTGCTGTCGAGCTGTCGTGCTGTCGAGCTGTCGTGCTGTCGAGCTGTCGTGCTGTCGTGCTGTCGTGCTGTCGAGCTGTCGAGCTGTCGAGCTGTCGAGCTGTCGTGCTGTCGAGCTGTCGTGCTGTCGTGCTGTCGCGGGGCGCTGGTCCGGACACAATGTGCCGCGTGTGGGCACACTTAACACTGCGCACTGCACAGTGCACAGTACGCTGTGCACATTAGCGTCGCAGGATGTTAAGGTCGGGGGGGGGGGGGGGATAAATCTGTCTGACAGACATCAACTACCGAGGAAAGTAAATTTGCTCTAGGGATAAGGAAATATGCTTTAACAAAAACTATGTGCATTTGGCGTCGGGGCGAATCTGTATGTGTATACTTCATCAACCTACGCTATCTTTCCGACCCTTCCCCGGTGAGCCTCTGAGATAACTTCGCCCTGGTGGGGGGGGGGGGGGGAGATCAAACTTAAAATGATCCTCCCCCTCAGCAACTCGAAATCTAAAAAGGCTAGAAAGACGCAGAAAAAAACGTTATAAAAGCTCTCGACAAGGGCCTTTGAAGTTACTTCGGGCATTTTTTTTACTCAGGTCAATATTGAGGTCACCAGATGTCATCAAGAGTTAACTTTCCAAGTAAAGGAGGGGTACCCCGAGTAGGAGAGAACCCCTAAATATCTCAGGAACTATATGATAGCTAGGAACAAACAGAAGAAAGCAATCGAAACTCATGAAAAATGCAATCCCCATGGTTCATCAAATTTTAGCTCAGGTCAATAGTGTAGACTCCAGAGGTCATTAAAGGTCACGATGGCATTTTCTTCCAAAAAGTTGTTCGTGAATAACTGTGTATCGGTTCATCATAGAGCAATAATATTAGCACCATCGTGTTTGTCTCGTCAAGCATATTGATGGTGACCTGGTTAGGTTAACTTTCAAATTTGAGCTCAGGTCAAGGTCATTTGGTGACCCAGGTAGGTCATATTTCATATGGGGCGATGCGTCTTGACGGGAAAAACACAGTGGTGTATTCGCATGTCTCTATCTTTATTCTATCGAGAGTTATTGACAAAAAAATGCTGGTGACCTCAGATGACCTCAGCTGACCTTGCAGAGGTTAATGAGCAACAATTGCACTTGCTTCATCAAGAGTGAGCTAAAAATAACATGATTCTGAAAAAAATGACCTGATCTAATGCATATTATCTGAATAGTTTGTTAATATATGAGATGGTTATGTTTGCCATAATGCTGAAGCGAATGAAAAACTGGGATGATCAATAACATGGCAATATTTATTTATTTATGTAAACAATGGTCGCAATTAGTTCAAATTCGTCTGAGTGTCATTAGGATCATTCGTCTGAGATCATTCGTCTGTGTGTCTGAGTAGAAAGGTATACTTTTTTGGAGTCTTGATTGATGCACAACTCTGATATGTTATATGTATGTGATGTATGCAATATGTGATGTCAGATATGTAACTTAGGAAATCTTCACCAACCAGAGAGCGTGCGTGACTTTTGATAAGCTAACTTTGTCAAATACGAAAATATTTTAATCTTGAAGGTGTTGTAATAACGAAAGCTCGATTCTTTAATTGCGGCCATTGTTTATATAACAACATATTGCCATGTTATTGATCATCCCAGTCCTCATTCACTTCTCTGAATAGGAATACTGGCGGATCCAGGGGGCGGCAGGGGAAAAATCCCCCCCCCCCCAGCCCACGCTCGACGGAAGCGGCAATATAAATTAGCCCGCCCTCCCCAAATCCGCTGAAACTGGCGATGCACAGGGGCGCAGCCAAACCTTCAGAAGGGGGGGGGCAAGCACCTGGGAGAGGCCACCAACCCCCAACAAATACCCCTGGATATGAAAAACTCTACGGATTTCGGCCACTTTATTTTGTAAGGCCCCTTTTTAGCATTTTTTCTTCGTCTACTTTTGATGAGCTGGATTGGACCAGGACCCTCAGTAGGCATTGTACTAAGCGCATTACTAGTTTGTATTATTACGTACAGGAGAGAAAATCTATCTTAGCTGACAACAGGTGGGGGTCGGCTTTTGAGTGTGGGGGCGGCTGAAATGACGAAAAAATGTACCCCCATTTTGATACGTCTATGTAAGCAGCATTATTTATGTGGATTTGCATGTTATAGTTGGTAGGCATGTAATTGTTAGTTAGCGCCACGAAGCGGCGCGAATTTTTTACGGTTTTGCCTGATAAAACCGAGAAATATAGGCGGTGGGCCTTGTAGAGGATAATAAGCTAAAAATGATCTTCATGCAATTCAGCGTTACGACGAACCGATGACGATGACTATGGCTTCGTTATAACGATGACTACCGATGTGACGCCGCGAAGCGGCGTGAATTTTTTATTTTAGGTCCTGGAAAACGAAATGTTAATATTGGAACCAGACCGCATGAGGTGAGATGGCTTGGGGAGATGGTCCTGGCCTGTTTCCACTATTAGCTCTTCGGTCCAGCAAATTGTGCACCGCTGGAGCAGCTTTTTTTTTGGAGCAGCTTTTTGCAGTTTTTGACAGCTGGATAGCTGGATTTAGCTGGATAGCTGGATTTAGCTGGATAGCTGGATTTTTACTGCACTGCAGAGGGATTTTTTTTAACGATACATTTTAATTTTTCCCTCAAAAAGTGTGTGTTTGGGGGGTCAACCCTCCCCCGCCTTCTAAAAGTGGGGGGAGTTTGCCCAGACCTCCCCGCGACCCTCCCGTCGGCGACGCCCCTGGCTGACAAATATTGCAGCACACACTCTCCTGAGAGGAAAATTGTTAAATTGTTTTGTACTACCCATCACCCCCCCCCCCCCCCCGAGTTCAAAAACGCATCAGACTTATCAAATAACCATTTTGAAACCCAAGAAAACATTGCACCAGGTGGGTCAGAGTACAGCACATTACCGCTCATTATGACCGCGCCGACCACGGCTAGCAGGCGCTCCAGCTACCGTGGTCGGCGCGGTCATAATGAGCGGTAATGTGCTGTACTCTGACCCACCTGGTGCAATGTTTTCTTGGGTTTCAAAATGGTTATTTGATAAGTCTGATGCGTTTTTGAACTCGGGGGGGGGGGGGGGGGTGATGGTAATACAAAACAATTTAACAATTTTCCTCTCAGGAGAGTGTGTGCTGCAATATTTGTCAGCCAGGGGCGTCGCCGACGGGAGGGTCGCGGGGAGGTCTGGGCAAACTCCCCCCACTTTTAGAAGGCGGGGGAGGGTTGACCCCCCAAACACACACTTTTTGAGGGAAAAATTAAAAATGTATCGTTAAAAAAAATCCCTCTGCAGTGCAGTAAAAATCCAGCTATCCAGCTAAATCCAGCTATCCAGCTAAATCCAGCTATCCAGCTGTCAAAAACTGCAAAAGCTGCTCCAGAAAAAAAGCTGCTCCAGCGGTGCACAATTTGCTGGACCGAAGAGCTAATAGTGGAAACAGGCCAGGACCATCTCCCCAAGCCATCTCACCTCATGCGGTCTGGTTCCAATATTAACATTTCGTTTTCCAGGACCTAAAATAAAAAATTCACGCCGCTTCGCGCGTCACATCGGTAGTTCATCGTTATAACGAAGCCATAGTCATCGTCATCGGTTCGTCGTAACGCTGAATTGCATGAAGATCATTTTTAGCTTATTATCCTCTACAAGGCCCACCGCCTATATTTCTCGGTTTTATCAGGCAAAACCGTAAAAAATTCGCGCCGCTTCGTGGCGCTAACTAACAATTACATGCCTACCAACTATAACATGCAAATCCACATACATAATGCTGCTTACATAGACGTATCAAAATGGGGTACATTTTTTCGTCATTTCAGCCGCCCCCACACTCAAAGCCGACCCCCACCTGTTGTCAGCTAAGATAGATTTTCTCTCCTGTACGTAATAATACAAACTAGTAATGCGCTTAGTACAATGCCTACTGA
>JAXIVJ010012662.1:30000-35000 GCA_036785665.1 Chirona hameri | reverse complement strand
GTCTCTGTCTCTGTCTCTGTCTCTGTCTCTGTCTCTGTCTCTGTCTCTGTCTCTGTCTCTGTCTCTGTCTCTGTCTCTGTCTCTGTCTCTGTCTCTGTCTCTGTCTCTGTCTCTGTCTCTGTCTCTGTCTCTGTCTCTGTCTCTGTCTCTGTCTCTGTCTCTGTCTCTGTCTCTGTCTCTGTCTCTGTCTCTGTCTCTGTCTCTGTCTCTGTCTCTGTCTCTGTCTCTGTCTCTGTCTCTGTCTCTGTCTCTGTCTCTGTCTCTGTCTCTGTCTCTGTCTCTGTCTCTGTCTCTGTCTCTGTCTCTGTCTCTGTCTCTGTCTCTGTCTCTGTCTCTGTCTCTGTCTCTGTCTCTGTCTCTGTCTCTGTCTCTGTCTCTGTCTCTGTCTCTGTCTCTGTCTCTGTCTCTGTCTCTGTCTCTGTCTCTGTCTCTGTCTCTGTCTCTGTCTCTGTCTCTGTCTCTGTCTCTGTCTCTGTCTCTGTCTCTGTCTCTGTCTCTGTCTCTGTCTCTGTCTCTGTCTCTGTCTCTGTCTCTGTCTCTGTCTCTGTCTCTGTCTCTGTCTCTGTCTCTGTCTCTGTCTCTGTCTCTGTCTCTGTCTCTGTCTCTGTCTCTGTCTCTGTCTCTGTCTCTGTCTCTGTCTCTGTCTCTGTCTCTGTCTCTGTCTCTGTCTCTGTCTCTGTCTCTGTCTCTGTCTCTGTCTCTGTCTCTGTCTCTGTCTCTGTCTCTGTCTCTGTCTCTGTCTCTGTCTCTGTCTCTGTCTCTGTCTCTGTCTCTGTCTCTGTCTCTGTCTCTGTCTCTGTCTCTGTCTCTGTCTCTGTCTCTGTCTCTGTCTCTGTCTCTGTCTCTGTCTCTGTCTCTGTCTCTGTCTCTGTCTCTGTCTCTGTCTCTGTCTCTGTCTCTGTCTCTGTCTCTGTCTCTGTCTCTGTCTCTGTCTCTGTCTCTGTCTCTGTCTCTGTCTCTGTCTCTGTCTCTGTCTCTGTCTCTGTCTCTGTCTCTGTCTCTGTCTCTGTCTCTGTCTCTGTCTCTGTCTCTGTCTCTGTCTCTGTCTCTGTCTCTGTCTCTGTCTCTGTCTCTGTCTCTGTCTCTGTCTCTGTCTCTGTCTCTGTCTCTGTCTCTGTCTCTGTCTCTGTCTCTGTCTCTGTCTCTGTCTCTGTCTCTGTCTCTGTCTCTGTCTCTGTCTCTGTCTCTGTCTCTGTCTCTGTCTCTGTCTCTGTCTCTGTCTCTGTCTCTGTCTCTGTCTCTGTCTCTGTCTCTGTCTCTGTCTCTGTCTCTGTCTCTGTCTCTGTCTCTGTCTCTGTCTCTGTCTCTGTCTCTGTCTCTGTCTCTGTCTCTGTCTCTGTCTCTGTCTCTGTCTCTGTCTCTGTCTCTGTCTCTGTCTCTGTCTCTGTCTCTGTCTCTGTCTCTGTCTCTGTCTCTGTCTCTGTCTCTGTCTCTGTCTCTGTCTCTGTCTCTGTCTCTGTCTCTGTCTCTGTCTCTGTCTCTGTCTCTGTCTCTGTCTCTGTCTCTGTCTCTGTCTCTGTCTCTGTCTCTGTCTCTGTCTCTGTCTCTGTCTCTGTCTCTGTCTCTGTCTCTGTCTCTGTCTCTGTCTCTGTCTCTGTCTCTGTCTCTGTCTCTGTCTCTGTCTCTGTCTCTGTCTCTGTCTCTGTCTCTGTCTCTGTCTCTGTCTCTGTCTCTGTCTCTGTCTCTGTCTCTGTCTCTGTCTCTGTCTCTGTCTCTGTCTCTGTCTCTGTCTCTGTCTCTGTCTCTGTCTCTGTCTCTGTCTCTGTCTCTGTCTCTGTCTCTGTCTCTGTCTCTGTCTCTGTCTCTGTCTCTGTCTCTGTCTCTGTCTCTGTCTCTGTCTCTGTCTCTGTCTCTGTCTCTGTCTCTGTCTCTGTCTCTGTCTCTGTCTCTGTCTCTGTCTCTGTCTCTGTCTCTGTCTCTGTCTCTGTCTCTGTCTCTGTCTCTGTCTCTGTCTCTGTCTCTGTCTCTGTCTCTGTCTCTGTCTCTGTCTCTGTCTCTGTCTCTGTCTCTGTCTCTGTCTCTGTCTCTGTCTGTCTTGTCTCTGTCTCTGTCTCTGTCTCTGTCTCTGTCTCTGTCTCTGTCTCTGTCTCTGTCTCTGTCTCTGTCTCTGTCTCTGTCTCTGTCTCTGTCTCTGTCTCTGTCTCTGTCTCTGTCTCTGTCTCTGTCTCTGTCTCTGTCTCTGTCTCTGTCTCTGTCTCTGTCTCTGTCTCTGTCTCTGTCTCTGTCTCTGTCTCTGTCTCTGTCTCTGTCTCTGTCTCTGTCTCTGTCTCTGTCTCTGTCTCTGTCTCTGTCTCTGTCTCTGTCTCTGTCTCTGTCTCTGTCTCTGTCTCTGTCTCTGTCTCTGTCTCTGTCTCTGTCTCTGTCTCTGTCTCTGTCTCTGTCTCTGTCTCTGTCTCTGTCTCTGTCTCTGTCTCTGTCTCTGTCTCTGTCTCTGTCTCTGTCTCTGTCTCTGTCTCTGTCTCTGTCTCTGTCTCTGTCTCTGTCTCTGTCTCTGTCTCTGTCTCTGTCTCTGTCTCTGTCTCTGTCTCTGTCTCTGTCTCTGTCTCTGTCTCTGTCTCTGTCTCTGTCTCTGTCTCTGTCTCTGTCTCTGTCTCTGTCTCTCTGTCTCTGTCTCTGTCTCTGTCTCTGTCTCTGTCTCTGTCTCTGTCTCTGTCTCTGTCTCTGTCTCTGTCTCTGTCTCTGTCTCTGTCTCTGTCTCTGTCTCTGTCTCTGTCTCTGTCTCTGTCTCTGTCTCTGTCTCTGTCTCTGTCTCTGTCTCTGTCTCTGTCTCTGTCTCTGTCTCTGTCTCTGTCTCTGTCTCTGTCTCTGTCTCTGTCTCTGTCTCTGTCTCTGTCTCTGTCTCTGTCTCTGTCTCTGTCTCTGTCTCTGTCTCTGTCTCTGTCTCTGTCTCTGTCTCTGTCTCTGTCTCTGTCTCTGTCTCTGTCTGTCTCTGTCTCTGTCTCTGTCTCTGTCTCTGTCTCTGTCTCTGTCTCTGTCTCTGTCTCTGTCTCTGTCTCTGTCTCTGTCTCTGTCTCTGTCTCTGTCTCTGTCTCTGTCTCTGTCTCTGTCTCTGTCTCTGTCTCTGTCTCTGTCTCTGTCTCTGTCTCTGTCTCTGTCTCTGTCTCTGTCTCTGTCTCTGTCTCTGTCTCTGTCTCTGTCTCTGTCTCTGTCTCTGTCTCTGTCTCTGTCTCTGTCTCTGTCTCTGTCTCTGTCTCTGTCTCTGTCTCTGTCTCTGTCTCTGTCTCTGTCTCTGTCTCTGTCTCTGTCTCTGTCTCTGTCTCTGTCTCTGTCTCTGTCTCTGTCTCTGTCTCTGTCTCTGTCTCTGTCTCTGTCTCTGTCTCTGTCTCTGTCTCTGTCTCTGTCTCTGTCTCTGTCTCTGTCTCTGTCTCTGTCTCTGTCTCTGTCTCTGTCTCTGTCTCTGTCTCTGTCTCTGTCTCTGTCTCTGTCTCTGTCTCTGTCTCTGTCTCTGTCTCTGTCTCTGTCTCTGTCTCTGTCTCTGTCTCTGTCTCTGTCTCTGTCTCTGTCTCTGTCTCTGTCTCTGTCTCTGTCTCTGTCTCTGTCTCTGTCTCTGTCTCTGTCTCTGTCTCTGTCTCTGTCTCTGTCTCTGTCTCTGTCTCTGTCTCTGTCTCTGTCTCTGTCTCTGTCTCTGTCTCTGTCTCTGTCTCTGTCTCTGTCTCTGTCTCTGTCTCTGTCTCTGTCTCTGTCTCTGTCTCTGTCTCTGTCTCTGTCTCTGTCTCTGTCTCTGTCTCTGTCTCTGTCTCTGTCTCTGTCTCTGTCTCTGTCTCTGTCTCTGTCTCTGTCTCTGTCTCTGTCTCTGTCTCTGTCTCTGTCTCTGTCTCTGTCTCTGTCTCTGTCTCTGTCTCTGTCTCTGTCTCTGTCTCTGTCTCTGTCTCTGTCTCTGTCTCTGTCTCTGTCTCTGTCTCTGTCTCTGTCTCTGTCTCTGTCTCTGTCTCTGTCTCTGTCTCTGTCTCTGTCTCTGTCTCTGTCTCTGTCTCTGTCTCTGTCTCTGTCTCTGTCTCTGTCTCTGTCTCTGTCTCTGTCTCTGTCTCTGTCTCTGTCTCTGTCTCTGTCTCTGTCTCTGTCTCTGTCTCTGTCTCTGTCTCTGTCTCTGTCTCTGTCTCTGTCTCTGTCTCTGTCTCTGTCTCTGTCTCTGTCTCTGTCTCTGTCTCTGTCTCTGTCTCTGTCTCTGTCTCTGTCTCTGTCTCTGTCTCTGTCTCTGTCTCTGTCTCTGTCTCTGTCTCTGTCTCTGTCTCTGTCTCTGTCTCTGTCTCTGTCTCTGTCTCTGTCTCTGTCTCTGTCTCTGTCTCTGTCTCTGTCTCTGTCTCTGTCTCTGTCTCTGTCTCTGTCTCTGTCTCTGTCTCTGTCTCTGTCTCTGTCTCTGTCTCTGTCTCTGTCTCTGTCTCTGTCTCTGTCTCTGTCTCTGTCTCTGTCTCTGTCTCTGTCTCTGTCTCTGTCTCTGTCTCTGTCTCTGTCTCTGTCTCTGTCTCTGTCTCTGTCTCTGTCTCTGTCTCTGTCTCTGTCTCTGTCTCTGTCTCTGTCTCTGTCTCTGTCTCTGTCTCTGTCTCTGTCTCTGTCTCTGTCTCTGTCTCTGTCTCTGTCTCTGTCTCTGTCTCTGTCTCTGTCTCTGTCTCTGTCTCTGTCTCTGTCTCTGTCTCTGTCTCTGTCTCTGTCTCTGTCTCTGTCTCTGTCTCTGTCTCTGTCTCTGTCTCTGTCTCTGTCTCTGTCTCTGTCTCTGTCTCTGTCTCTGTCTCTGTCTCTGTCTCTGTCTCTGTCTCTGTCTCTGTCTCTGTCTCTGTCTCTGTCTCTGTCTCTGTCTCTGTCTCTGTCTCTGTCTCTGTCTCTGTCTCTGTCTCTGTCTCTGTCTCTGTCTCTGTCTCTGTCTCTGTCTCTGTCTCTGTCTCTGTCTCTGTCTCTGTCTCTGTCTCTGTCTCTGTCTCTGTCTCTGTCTCTGTCTCTGTCTCTGTCTCTGTCTCTGTCTCTGTCTCTGTCTCTGTCTCTGTCTCTGTCTCTGTCTCTGTCTC
>JAXIVJ010012662.1:0-25000 GCA_036785665.1 Chirona hameri | reverse complement strand
AATAAATGCCACCACTGTATTTATGAGACAAAACTGGTCTGGAAACATGCCTTTTTATTTTGATTTATCAATTTAAAATGTTGACCTTCAGTGACCTGAACTTGACCTGAACTTGACATTAACTTCACGCAAATGAAGTCAGGTGGTAAAATGACTCGCTATCGAATTATACGTGGAAAATAACCCATAAAACATGTGTTGCATGACTCGTAGATATTTTGCGCATAGTGACCTTTTGTGACCTGACCTTGACCTTGGCGAACAATCTCACTTTAGCTCATACGGGATGTGTATCATACCTTTGGCAGTACTTTGGGTGATCATGGTCGTAATCGAAGGCTTTGGATGGAAGGTATGGCCCATAAACTCAAATACGTCGATTTTGACCTTTGACCTGACCGTGACCTGACATTTGACCTCACTTTGACATTTGTTAGTATTCTTTAGATTCGTCTCATTGAGAGCTTTTGTATTCCGCCTTGTGTGTCTCGCTGCGATCATTGGTTCGGAAGATAACAAGGGGTGGGTGGGGGGGGGGGGGGGCGTTTAACGCCCCCCCCCCCCCCCCCCCAGTCAATGGTGTTCTGCTAGTACCCCAGTCAATGCCGGGTTAAATGATACAAAGGGTACGACTGAAATTGCAAATACCTAAATAGCCAACGCTTTGTCAATAATAATAATACAAATGTTGAAATAGGGGCACCCTCAAAATATAGTGGACCAGATCCGTTAAGTTTTCAGATTTGGGTAGGTATAGGTAGTGGCACCACTGCAATTGATGACCCCCCCCCCCCTGAATATTTTCTGGATCCGCCCCTGCACGGCACTAAGACAATGACCACTGGTACACAACATGCAGATGTTTGGAAGCTTTCGATGCACACGGCGATGCATATATCACACTAGTAAGGACAGTTATTGTAGCGACGCCAATGATGACTCCTCGGGAACCGCTGCTGCTCGGTAGCACAGCACGGCAGCGTGGGTCATGCATCGACAGGGGCGGATCCAGGGGGGGGGAGGGCCATGCCCCCCCTCCCAAAGGTCCTGAAGCTATGATTTCCTCCCCCCCCCCCCCCGAACGGTCGGACGTACAGTTGTAAAACTGCCTTTGTACTTTGCAGCAGTCAAAATCCAGCTATCCAGAGTGAAAAACTTGCAAATTTCGAATTAATTAAGTGTCTGGCAGAGGCTCTCCTTGGCGGTACCTAATTGCTAGCCCCAGGGCCCACTCCCTTCATAAAATATTAAAGCGGGCTACATGTTTTTCTGCCGAGTTCCGAAAAAAGGCGACGCGAACGCAAAGACGCGGACATCGGCTCCCGGAAGCTGCTCCAGCGGTGCCCAACTTGCTGGACTGAAGAGCTAATAGTGGGACCAGGCCAGGACCATCTCCCCAAGCCATCTCGACCCAAGACATCTCGCCCCAGGCTCCTCCAGATACACAGGGACCATTTATGCGCGGAAAAGTCGGTCTGCCTCTTGCTGCTTTTAACCCTCGCCCTACGGGAGCTTTTTCACCTTCGCCCTACGGGGGGGGGGGGGGGGGGTGGGCCTGACAGCCCCCCCCCTGTTAACTTCCAAACCAAGCAACTTAGAGCAATGCGGTGCGTACCAGCATGCTGCCTGTCATGAGAGGAATCTAACAGTATGCGATTTTTAGGTTTCAGGTCAACGGATGACCTTCCAGGTCAAGTGAATGACCTCGGATTTACCACGTCCAGAACAGCGATTTTGTCCTTAAGAAAACCTCAAAATTAGAAATGGATAAATGTGAATAAAAAGGCATGTTCCTAGACCAGTTTTGGCTCAGAGATACAGAACAGGTAATTATTTGTTCGTATCTTGTCAAAAAAGTCAAAAAAGTTATTTTTAAAAATGACGTCATCAGTTTCTTACACTTAGGGAGCCATCACTCAGTCAAAAATGAAGATATTGCTTTGAAATGTGGTATGAGTCCATACTCAGTTCTCTAACATATATTTCGGTTTTTCTAATATCTTCGAAATTTTTATTTTGTGGGGATTTTTCCCATATTTTTTATTTTTTTTATTTTAGGGGTCAAAAAAACAAAATTTTGACAATCTGAGATTGCCATTTTAAAGAGAATGTCATTTTGTACCTTTGGTGAATTGCGTTTGCAATTTGCTTTAAAACTATTTTCTACGATATTTCAAATATTTCTATTTTTTACCAACATGACGTCATCAAAACGTGATTATTTGTCAAATTCCTCAACTAATTTCAAAGACATTTTTACAGCCTACGTATAATTATTGTAAACTCAGCTACCAAAAATTTCAGCAATATGCACCGCATGTGTAAAAAGTTATTCAAGAAAAACCTCAGGGGGGGGGGCTGTCAGCCCCCCCCCCCCCTCCCCCCCCCCGTAGAGCGAGGGTTAAACCATTTGCACTGTTACCAGTTGTTTGTTACAGTTCGATAAATATGTATACAGTTATTATCATATGTACTATTGAGCGCTGACTGCCACCGTTCATCGTGATTTACTATTCGAGGAATATGCATATGAAAAACTACTTTAATTTCAATATTTTTGCATTATATCGAGAAGTGCAACCAGGAATAGGGGTTCCTGAGGCTTGGCTCCACTCACGGTCTGGTTCCAATATTCATTTTTTTCCCACGACCTAAAATTATATTTTAACGCCGCTTCGCGGCGTCACATCGGTGGCCATCGTCATAACGAAGCCATCGCCATCGTCTTAGGTTCGTTGCAACGGTGCATTGAATGAGTAGCATTGTTAGCTTCCTATCCTCTTCATTTGTGAAGTGTGGAAGCAAATTGTTATCAAAGCAAATCTGGTTGAATATTACCGCAGCATTGGCTCTAATTAAAGCTTTCCCGTTGGCCTCTAGCTTTCGGATACGTCTCTTTTCTTCTGCAGACACTACTCAGAATCGAATTTATGGTGACAACAATTAGTATAACTTTAGTTAAGAACATATTCAGACCGGTTTCGATATATTCCCTATATTATCTTCAGCGAAACTGTTGTACAAGAAGTTACAAAATTACATGACTACATGTAATTTGACCAAATATTCTCTACATGGCCCATATTTCTGGGTTTTATCAGGCAAACCCATACAATTTCAATATTTTTCAATATTTTGCATCATACCGAGATGTGCAACCAGGAATAGGGGTTACCTGAGGCTTGGCTCCACTCACGGTCTGGTTCCAATATTACAATTTCGTTTTCCACGACCTAAAATTACAATTTTCACGACGCTTCGCGGCGTCACATCAGTGGCCATCGTCATAACGAAGTCATCGTCTTCGGTTCGTTGTAACGGTGAATTGAATGAATAACATTTTTAGCTTCTTATCCTCTACAAGGCCCATATTTCTTGGTTTTATCAGGCAAACCCGTAACATTTCGCGACGCTTCGCGGCGCTAAATAACAAGTACCTACTATAACATGAAAACCACATTAAAAATGCTGCCGAGGCCACGCATAAAAATGGGGTATATTTTTTTCGTCATTTCAACCGAACCCCCACTAAAAAAGGCAATGCCCCTGCCTACCCCCCCCCCCCCCCGCCCCCCGCTCAACAACTTTTTGGAAATACACCACTGGATTTGCACCCCCCCCCCCCAAGGCCCTGTGCATCGACCGATCTGCCCGATTACATCGGCTAGTTACGCGTGTTCAGCAAACACCAGGCTCTACGGCTAACATTGTGCATTTTATGCTGAAGGAGCAGCCCAGTAATCCATTTGATTTGGGTGTAGTCTCGTACTTTGGGACGATGTTCTCCGGTGGCCGAGCGCCCCTGAGTCTGCGAGGGTGTCAGCGCCCCGCGCCACACGGCCTCCTCGGTCGGTCGGCGGCGCCCGTCCGGTGCGTGGGGTGTGGAGCTGCGCCGAGCCGCGCGCTGACGGCTGACGGGGCGCATGACACCGCCTGTCACAGCCAAATGTCACACACCGGCGCCGAGCCAGCCGGACTGACGGCACTGACGGCACTAATGCCACGTGGCATTGGCCGAGGCCACGCCGCGGCAGAACGGTCACGAGCAAGTCAGAGCAAATATGTGCATGTGACAAAATTATTGCAGATCACACCTTGCAGTTAAACTGGTTCCCTTTACTTGTAGCAAACTTGCATGGTCTCTATATTCCATTTTACGATATTGTGTTCGGTTGACCAGACTAGAGTATTGCACGACGTTATTGAACCAGTGCGGTCAGAGTCCCGAGTGCCGGGTACAGGGCGTCAGTCGGCACCTTCAGCCAGCTTAACCACTTAACCACTAACTTAACCACTAACCAGTGCGGTCAGAGTCCCGAGTGCCGGGTACAGGGCGTCAGTCGGCACCTTCAGCCAGCTGACTTGCCTAGCCAATGCTACCAGCGGTCGAGCTAAGCCTGCTCCAGCACCGAGTACCTACTCCACCACCGAGTACCTACTCCACCACTGAGCACCTACTCCACCACTGAGTACCTACTCCACCACTGAGCACCTACTCCACCACTGAGTACCTACTCCACCACTGAGTACCTACTCCACCACTGAGTACCTACTCCACCACTGAGTACCTACTCCACCACTGAGTACCTACTCCACCACTGAGTACCTACTCCACCACTGAGTACCTACTCCACCACTGAGTACCTACTCCACCACTGAGTACCTACTCCACCACTGAGTACCTACTCCACCACTGAGTACCTACTCCACCACTGAGTACCTACTCCACCACTGAGTACCTACTCCACCACTGAGTACCTACTCCACCACTGAGTACCTACTCCACCACTGAGTACCTACTCCACCACTGAGCACCTACTCCACCACTGAGCACCTACTCCACCACTGAGTACCTACTCCACCACTGAGTACCTACTCCACCACTGAGTACCTACTCCACCACTGAGTACTACTCCACCATGCACTATTGCACTGGGGTTGGAAATATTGGTATTATATTGATCTGGGTCTAATCAAGTTATAATGCTGTAGCTAAGAATAATGTGACAGATGCGTTCCTTGCTCGACTTTCTGTTATTTTTTATAAATAGGGTGTGGATGGTCCGTTCAGCGAAGTTTCAGAGTTTTATAATTTTTTTGGCGACGTCAATTTTCCACAAAAATATATCGTTGTGTTTATCGCTATCACTGCTTCATAATGCACAAAACGCACATGAGAGCGTGCATTTTGGCAAAAATTGCCGCGCGACCATTCCACACAGGGTTGCTGGCGACGAGCGCTACCTGGAACTGTTCGTGAGCAGTTTGTCTCAGCGAACGGCCGAGAGATGGCGACACTGACTACAGTTGAAACAGCTAATGTGTCACATCCAAAACTGAGCCCGCAGAAATGTGTTTTAAAACTCCAATTGGACGCACCTATTGTATTAACGAGTGATATCGAAATAATTTACACACTCATCATTAGCAATTGTTACGAATGCAAACCGAACTTTATGACCATTAGACCATTAACCCCGCTGAACTACCCGAGAAAACATTCCAGCACAAGAACGCATGCTGTGCTATTATTTCATAACTGCTTATTTCGTCCGTTACACTACGAAAACGTTCGTATTCCCTGCATGCATATATGTGCGGCCGACGTGTATGTGTGCGTGCGTTCGTGCGTGCGTTCGTGCGTTCGTGCGTGCGTTCGTGCGTGCGTGCGTGCGTGCGTGCGTGCGTGCGTGCGTGCGTGCGTGCGTGCGTGCGTGCGTGCGTGCGTGCGTGCGTGCGTGCGTGCGTGCGTGTCCCATCTGACAATATATACGTGTGTCGTCCACAGTCTGGCGCCGTGGCCGACAGGCTGCACATGGTCGACCCGGCGATCCGCACCAGACTGGACGAGCTGAAGCGGCTCGAGCTCGACCGGCTGCGGAGGAGGGCCACCGAGGCGTTCGAGCTCTCCAACGGGCTGGACCGCGAGGCCATCAAGGAGCCGCTTCACCTGGAGCACCGCAACCCGCACACCTTCCGCGAGGAGGACCTGCGCCGGCTCGTCAGAAAGGTAAAATGCAACATTAGTCAGCCAGAACGGCGGATACTGGACGCTTGCTAGCAGTTATGGCCCATTTGCATTAATATTTAATTCAGTAGCTCGATATATATAAGCAGTGCAATATATGCATTATGCAATTAGCAAACCATCACATTACAAAATGTGTAATACAAATTGAGCTGTTAAACTAGATAGAAAACTAGGATAGAAACGAAACTAGGATAGGCGAGCCAGCAGCTCCCAGACAGTGATCCAGCTTTCTGGCATTGCAACATAATCAAATGACAACAGTTCCATTTTGCTTAGATTAGACATTTTGCTTAGATTGATAAAAAAAAGCCTGACAACTAAAATGGAACCATTTGTATATTTTATATGTTAGTGGGCCTGCTTACTGTGTCCTGATATTGCGAGCAAAATGTCATTTTCGCTGTCACCCTTTTCAACGTTTTTCTTTTTTTTATCAAGACTGCCCATGACCTCGAAGAGTTGGATCGCAAACGACAAGAAGAGTTTAAGAAGTATGAAATGGAAAAGGAGTTTAATCGTACACAAGAATTGAAGAAAATGGACAAGCAACACCGAGAAGAGTCTGAGAAAAAGTATGAAGAGGAAAAGAAGGAGCATAAGCAGCATGAAAAGGTAGCATGCCATTATCAGCACTGATGTAAACAGAAATGATGTAAAGTAGTGATACGTGTTTAGTTATTCAGCCTCTGATGGTTCCGTCAGAGGCTCCAGCCATTCATGAAGAAAAAGTATTGCAAAACTGTGCCTCGCAAAAATCGAGTTTTACTTCGGCTAAAGGCTTATCCTCTGAATACAAGTACATTCATGCAAATCTTGTTAAAGCATTTTTCACAAAACGGCGTGCGATGCGCGTGTCGTGTTTGTAGGTTCATCATCCGCTCAGTGAAAATCAGTTGGAGGAGGTGTGGGAGGAACAGGACGACATGGACAAGGGCAGCTTCGACCCAGAGACCTTCTTCCGAATGCACGGTGAGATACGTGTCTCTTCACCACGCTGACGTCCCTTAGAGAACATACCATACATGCATGATTGTAATGGAACATTTACCATCCATTTGTCCTCCGTTACTGTGAAACTCGATTGAACTGTTGGAGCTCAGCGGTCGCCAAATAGCGGATACTGATGCTGGCGTGGCTGGCCGATCATATCCACGAATGGGTCGACTAGGGTCCCCAAGTCACATCGTTGCAAACATGTATCAGGGGTAGTGTTTCACTATATCTTAGCCCTTTAAGCTACGTGACATGTTATAGCAAACTAGTATCTGATGCGACTCTCCCGCTGCCCAGACGTGGACAGTAACGAGCAGCTGGACCCGGTGGAGACGATGGCGCTCTTCAAGAGCGAGCTGGACAAGATGTACAACGGCAGCGACGCCGACCCGCGGGAGCGGGAGGAGGAGATGAACGAGATGCGCGAGACCACCTACCGCGAGGTGGACACCGACAAGGACGGGCTGATCAGGTGCGTGGCAACACAAACATGTACTGACTGGCGTGCGCGCACGCTCTTACACAAGACTCGGTGCACGATTGTTTCTGTGCATTGATTCGCAGTGATAAAGTAATCGTTGGTAATGGTTGCCTTTAATATCAACCCATATCACCAGTGTAACATCAGCCATGTTTGCTTTTTCCGGAAAAAAGTGTCAAGCTGGTTTTGTATCGTTATTTCAAAAGTTTGCAAAGACTATCTGCAACGATCGCTGTGCGTCCCTAGAAGTGTACTGTCTGCGGTGCCATTCATTTCACATTGTCGAATAAACCAAGCCTACTCGTATTGCACGAAGTTATGCGCTACGTCAGATATGAAGAGCCAAACATAAATTACTTGCAAAATGCAGGTGTAGTTTATGAGAGGTGCTGGCTTAGCCACTGTCAAGCCGTACTGTGGTGAGCGGTAACCCGGCTGACACGTGTGGCGTGTGTCGCTCCAGTCTGGACGAGTTTATGGCCAGCACGAAGCATGAGGACTACAAGCACGATCAGGGCTGGGAGGGCATCCCCGACCGGGACCACGAGTTCGAGCAGAACGAGTTTGACGAGTACGCCCGCCACCGGGAGCAGGAGCTGGTGAGCACGGCACCGGCCGGTACCCGGCCCACCGCACTGTCGACTCTGTTTGTATGCGTTTGCGTGTGTGCGGATTCCTTTTGCGTGCGCAATTTGACTGTCCGTTATTATTGTCTGGTTCGTTTTTACTATAGACATTTGGCTGTTGGACCCTTCTGCTGGTTGACAGTGGTTGGTGCCATCTGTGTCCATATTGTTACTGTTGGGTTCAGGATCTGTTACTTTCTTGCGAAGGAGCTTAAGGGATCTCAGATCCAGAGGTTTATTTTGTCGTGATAGCTGCCAGGAGCCTTCATCCGTTGATAAACTTACCGGTTAACACATCCTATTGGACGTGTCTTTTGAAGAGGTGCATTAAGGTGTCTTACTGAACCTGAGGAGTCGACCGAAACCGAGCGAACGGACTTGTTTGACTTTGCATTGTCTTTGCGGAGTGGTTGGGTGATGGGTGCGATCTTTGCGTGGATTTCTCAAACAATCCCGGAAGTCCCGAAATCCCGTGCTTCTCCGTGAAAATCAGTTGTTGCGTTCGTGACACGGTTTTTTCTTTCAGTGCCATGTTGTTTGTAGTAGCTCGCCCTAAATGAGTGGCACTATGGCAATGCGCCCAGCCTAATTGCCGGCGACTGTTTTGTGTTAGCTTGCTCGTATCTACGCGAAAGTCCCGGACGTTCTTCGCGCTGTGGAAAATTATCATCAACGTCTTTGGCTTGCGTCCGTTAGTGACTAGCGTGCTATTACTTTCCAAACTGTGTGGATCGTTACAAGTCCGCTGCCGTTTCAGGGGGACAGCGATCACCACGACCCGGATGGGGACCATGACGACCATCAGGAGGGGCATGACGCCGGTCACCAGACTGAACATCAGCAGCAGCCGGTCGGCGGACAGCCTCAGCTGAACCTGCCGATAGGAAACCCGTCACCCCAGCAGCAGCAGCAGCAGCAGCAACAGTTGTTTACGAATCAACAGTTCAATCAACAACAGGGAATTCCCCTCCAGCAACAACAGGGAGTCCCCGCCCAACATCAGCAGGGAATTCCTGTCCAACAACAGCAGGGAATCCCTGTCCAACAACAACACGGAATTCCTATCCAACAACAACAGCAGGGAGTTCCCGTCCAACAGCAGGGAGTTCCTGTCCAACAGCAGGGAGTTCCCGTCCAACATCAGGGGATGCCCGTCCAACATCAGGAAGGTATTCCCGTCCAGCAGCAGCAGCAGCATTAGCAGTTTTTTTTTATAACCATGCATTTATCAGCAGTGATTTCCCGTCCAGCCAGTTCTAGGTCAGTGCCCAATTAACCGAGCCAAGCTCTGTGATGACCTGTTAATCCCAAGGGATTTGGTTTTCCCAACATCCGGAACTTGCCACTTTACGAATTCCTACAGTGTTATATTTTTGCAGTGTGGTTCGTATGTGAGAACCAAAAATATGGCCATGACATACATACATAGATTATGTATGTCACGACACGAATCTCCGGCTCGGCTGTGATGCGGGAGGCGATTTTCAACTAGGTGTGATGCTCGTCTCTCCATCTAAAACGGGGGACTTCAGTCTTCCACGGTCATTTCACCTTTGTACCGACATATATCAAAGTCAACCCCAATTCTACCAAATGTAATTTAAAACAGCAAACGTATTTTTATTTTTCATTCATTTTGTATTTGTATTCACTGGTGGATTGAAGATAATATTACTTTTTAGTGGTGTGGTTGTAGTCACATGAATCTCGAATTATTATCAAACACTTGTTCTTGTTATAGTTTGTTTGTGTCTGTATTAGTAAAATTGCAAAGGGAAATCATTGTTGCCTGCGATTTTACTTATAATTTGTAAGTGTGAATTCGCCACGCCCGTTGCTGCATAAAATTGTTAATCCTGAAGGAACGGTCTTTGTAACTTATTGCGCCACAATTTACCCTTTTGACAAAATGTGCAATACAACATATATTTTTGTATCATGTTATCAGCTTAAAATTAGGTATTTCACCATCGCCATGCGAAGTTTGTGAATTGTGTGTGCGTGTGTATATGCGTGCGTTTCTAGGGGGGGTTTATGATTGTTACGGGTCTTCGCCCGCATGTCGTCGACATTGCCGTTTTGCTTGGTAGGTGGCTTCCGCGTGCACTTGTTCCTAACGTCCTTGGGCTCTATTCGGGATTGTGTGTGTGTGTGGGTGTGTAGTAAACACAGTGGATTTGTGAGTGAAGTGCTGGTTGTAGGGAATGGACTGGAAGTCTGCCACGGGGCTTTCATGTGGCACAATATGTGATGTCGATGTCTGTGCATTTAGAAAGGAGAATATATGATGCTAAGATATGTTTATTTTCATATTCTTTGGGGAAATAGTGTCCGATGGAGATTGAAGCTACAAAGTCCGTCACTACCCGCGCGATACCACATCAAATAATGTATAACTGAACTATATGTTCTGTCGGAGCATCGCTGTGGTGTGGAATATTATGTCGATTTCACACCTTTGCACTGCACTATCCCCCCCCCCCCCTCGGATCTCCGGAACTACTGGACCGAATGTAAAAATTCAAACGGCATTCAATAGCCCTGGGATATTTATCGAGGGAAACATAATATTGTTGACCTCGGGGTTACCGATGACGTCACAGGTCAGGTCAAGTACAAAATGTTTGACCGTGTCAAAAGGTCTCGATCGATGGAATTGTCGCGCAAAATTGCGATATTAAACGCATAAGCTGTCGATAAATCGGTATAATTCGTGTGTCTGACACTTCTAAGTACCTTTCTAAGCTGTTTATGACCTTGGGTCAGGTCAAGGTCATCCGAGGTCACGAGGTCAAACTGCGGATTATGGTCATTAGGCGTTGTAACACATGTTTATGGGTTTGTTTTTCGTCTAGAACGCGAAAAATTACCTTAGAACATTGTTTGTTCCATATAAATAGAAGTAAAAAGCAAAAATGGAAATGCGTTTTTTTTATGCATAGTAATGATGTGAGAAGTGGTCGATTTCTGTCATTTAAAGGTTATAACTCAGTCATTTTTGAAGATATCGACTTTAAATTTGGTACACATATTCATCGCATACGTCTCGATCACATATATTCCGGTTTTTGGATAATTCTGATTTTTTCTTGAAAATTTTGATTAAAAAACTAAATGTATTTGGATTTCTCAAAATTTTGAATTAAAAAAAACTAAAAAAAAATCCGAGATAGCAGTTTGATAGCCCAGTCTATTGTCAGTAATTTGATTTACGACAATTGAGCTTATCTCAAAAATCGTACCTTTGACAGCGTTTTCCGCCAACCATTATTTTGCAACAAAAACCGAAGAACATGACGTCACTCTGACGTCATTCCCGGTTGACCTATCATAGCCTCATATTTTCCCTTTTGCCAACATGTGTAGAATTGATGTGAGAGAAGGTACTGCAAGTTTGGTGACGATACCAGTGTTCGTTTAGGAGTTATTGCAAAATAACGGGAGAGGGGGGGGGGGGGCAAAAAATAGCCCCCCCCCCCCCCCCCCCCAGTAAGTCGCGGGTTAAGCATATAATTATTTTCACAAAATTGGCAATCATCAAAACATATTTACTTGTATACTACCAGTAAGGCGCCGTAGTTGGCGATGAACGAGCGAGCGCGAAATAAATGTATGGTGAATTTAAACCCGATCGGGTAAGTAGTTCTTGAGATACAAAAAAGGTGAGCACGTGCAGAGGCACCCCACCCATGACTTGTGGGTAGGCGGCGGCGGAGGGGTCCCTAACCACACACCAAATTTGAACACAATCGGCTCAGCCGTTCCTGAGATATAGAATAGGGGGGTGCACGTGCGCACGTGCAGAGGCACCCCATCCCTGACTTGTGGAAAGGGAACGGCTGAGAGGTCCCCAACCACACACTAAATTAGAACGCAATCGGTTCAGCCGTTCCTGAGATATAAAATAGGGGTGTAGACGTGCGCACGTGCAGAGGCACCCCATCCCTGACTTGTGGAAAATTGGCGACTGAGGGGTCCCTAACCACACACCAAATTTGCACACAATCGGCTCAGCCGTTGCAGAGTTTTTGCGAGAAAACACTTTTCAACACCCCTCACGCGGCACGCGCCACGCGCAGTGGTAGTCACATACATGAGTCGGCACCGGTCTCAAACAGGGTCGGTTGGATGGGGCTGCTCGGCAAAGAAGTCAGCTTGTCAATCGGACGTGCGGTTGCAGAGATATGAGCTTCTTAAAAGCGTCGCCACGGGCCGGGCCGCTCATATTCAGATTTTTCCCATATACCACGGAAAGACGAGCGAGCGCTTCGTGCTCGCTCGTAATAAATGTGAAACAATGAACCAACTATGCCTCCCCCCCCCAAAAAAAAAAACAGTAACACTGTGTTGCTGTGGAAGTGAACTGCTGGTTAATATATGTGTAAGCTTTGACCTGAGCTTGCGCGCATTACTTCAACATTGTCGGCCCAGGCCCGTCCAGAGCCCGGTGATTTCCTTAAAGTTGAGGCCCGGTCCATGCCCATTAGGGTCAGCCCGGCCCGTGACAAACTCTGTCCCGTATGACTTCCTGTGTTTTGCACGCGCGGACAGAAATGCAATCTCCCACCTGGTGAGCCCGTCACCCAAACCCAAAGGCGCCGGTGTCATGATGAATGGTGTCTGACCCGGCAAACACTGTCACCTGTGATTACAGCGGTGTCCCCTCCACTCCCCAGCTGACCCGTCCCTCGAGCAAAGGGGGACCTCTGCCCCTCTCCCCGACTCTGCCGCGGGCGCAGCAGTGGTCGGCTGACGGCTGACCCACACCCGCAGGTCGGTTGACCCCGCTCCCACGGCTTGCCGTCCTTTTAAATGATGTTTTGCCTCCTAATGGCGGCAGGAATGCGGAACCCGGGCACCGTCCCTTTGACTGGGCCGGCGTGTGGCCGGCTGGCGGCCGGTCGGTCAGCAGGGGTGGCGTGTTTACCGATACCGGGCTGACCCGGTTCGCCACCCCACCCCACCCCACCCGCGCACCTGTCCGGCCCCTCCTGCCGGATGGCTTACCGGGGAACAAAAATACCGTCCCAGTCGGATACAGAGACGCTACTCCCGTCGAAGCCGGATACGGCGCAGAAAGTCGTCAACATCGCGGTCAGATTTCTTCAGCTGATTAACTATTTTTTAACATGAGGGGGCAGAAGAAAACTGAAGACTCACGGAGGATGGCTGATTGACTGACCACCTATCACCTGTCACCTGTCACATGTCACCTGTCAGTTGTCCTATCGAACCATCCCGCAGCACTCAAATGAAGCCAGCTACTTCATGGTTATAATCCCCTCCTCTTGTTTGGTATTTAATCTGCTCTACCAGATTTGTAATGTAGTTTACCGGATAAACTAAATTCAAATTGTAACATTGAGGGAATATTGTACCGCGCCCAGTAACAAAATAAGGGAATATGATTATGCGCTTGTAAAAGGTTACACAAATAACATATTGCTGAATCTAAGCTAATCACAAGCGTACTTTTCTGGTTTAGTATTTAACTCTTAAAAGGACTGTCCCACCTTTTTGAAAGTTGTCGAATCACATTTAACCCTCGCCCTACGGGGGGGGGGGGCTGACAAGCCACCCCCCTGAGGTTTTTCTTGAATAACTTTTTACACATGCGGCGCATCCTGTAAAAATTTAATTGAAATTGGTTACGTAGTTTGGGAGATAATCATGTTTTAATGACGTCATGTTGGTGGAAAAACGATAAATGTTAAAAAAAATGGTAGAAAACAGAGTTTTAAAGGAAATTGGAAACGCAATTCACCAAAGATACAAAATGGCATTCTCTTTCAAATGGCAATCTCGGATTTTCAAAATTTGGGGGTTTTCACCCCTAAAATAAAATAAAAATGTTTTTTTTTTGAAAAATAACCACAAAATCAAAATTTTCAAAGATGTTAGAAAAACCGGAATATATGTGAGAGAACTAAGTATGTATGGACAATACCCATACCAAATTTCAAAGCAATATCTTTATTTTTGACTGAGTGATGGCTCCCTAAGTGTAAGAAACTGATGACGTCATTTTTTTAGGAACTTTTTTTTTACTTTTTTTAACAAGATAGGAACAAATAATTACCTTCTCTGTATTTCTGAGCCAAAACTGGTCTAGGAACATGCCTTTTTATTTAAATTTATCAATTTCTAATTTTGAGGTTTTCTGAGGAGCAAAATCGCTGATCTGGACGTGGTAAATCCGAGGTCATTCACTTGACCTGGAAGGTCACCCGTTGACCTGAAACCTAAAAATAGCATACTGTTAGATTTATCTCATAACAGGCAACATGCTGGTTCTTACCGCATTGCTCTAAGTTATTTGGTTTGGAAGTTAACAGACGGGGGCCTGTCAGCCCCCCACCCCTGTAGGGCGAAGGTGAAAACAGCTCTCGTAGGGCGAGGGTTAATTGTATGTCTACATGTCAGGCGAGGTTAGCTGAACATGTTCGTCAGTTTTTTTCCTAGAAAAAGTTGCTTATCTTGGAAGATATTCAACTTTTAGTTTTAAGCTGAAAGTTGGGTTGGTGCCGTCATTATTTTTTTTTTTAATAAGAGGGAAATCCTTTGTGCCGCCAAATGTATGGCACACTTTTTTTGTGTCGACATCTATTGCGCAGAAAAAGCGAACCACCCGGTGTCTAGATTGCGAACCACCCGAGGATCGAGCAATGAAGGACGAAAATATTCCAAGGCTGACTTTAACCCTATTTGTAACAGACTCCTGGCTACCCCTATTTGTAACAGGGGGGGGGCGGATTCCGCCCCCTCCCCAGGAGATCTCAAGATCTACCCGTCCGATTTTCAAAAATGAAACGGTGTTTGGTTCCCCTCAACACGATCTACATTTCTGAATAATAAAATCTAAATTTTGGATAGGGGGGCAACAGGGGGCAAAACCTACAAATTTTAGTGGTATTTTTGATCCAACATAGCTTTCATGTTTATCGACCGATTTTAACACAACTAATAAGAATCGATAGAGATTGAATTGTAAATTGATATATGACGGTAACGTTTGAAAATTCAAAATCATAGGCGTGTGCAGGTCACTCAATATGGGGGTGAAGTAAATGCGTAATAAAACCATTTTTTGATGTTGTTTTTTTGATAAATGAAATGGTATGTGATTGTGACATTAGACAAAATAGTTATAAATCATATTTTTTGCCATAGGCGGTACCAGGTTAGTCAAAAAGGGAGGTCAAATTGGGAAAAAATATAAACCGCAGAGAAGTTGCTACTCAGCACTATAAATATGTTACTGATCGTAGATAGTTCCTTTTTGCATGTTGTACTTCATCATAGGCGTATCCAGGATCCAAACTGGGGCGGCGCAAGACCTTTTGATAAGTATATTATCCGCTATTATGATACTAACTAGTCAACAGTGACTATTTCACTTACAACTTCAATTAACATTGCTTGCCCCCTTTTTACCCTACCTGGACTCGCCTATTATCTTATAATCGTTCGTAGAGTAGCCTGTGGTGCGTGTTTCATCCGAAAACTGCAGTATGTTATGTCATTGTACGCCCATGCCTCTTAGTTTCCTTGCAATAATATGACCCCCTTTCTTCCATTCCTGAGCGCGCCTCTGCAAAAAAATTACTTTATTCCCTTTTCTGGCCTCATATGTGCATATATCATTATAAGCTAAACGTCTATTGCGCCGTTATCGCTGGCATATCGTCATCACCATGCCAGTCACCCCCCTTTTCATGTTCCTGAACACGCCCCTGAAACTCTATATGTAATAAATTATGCAAATAATGGAAGCAGAAGCTATCTTTTACATCTTGATAGCTATAAATGCCTCTTACATTGCTCTATTGGCTTCCCGCCAATCATTGAATACTTCCTGGAAACCCCCCCCCCCTTTTCAAGCCCCTGAAACCGCCTCTGCCATGCAATTTTGTATGATATTTCATTAACATCATCTAATTTGCACTTGTTGCAATCACGGTAAGCCGATGTAACTCCTTCATACCTGATGCAGTTAGGAAGAAACCGTGAAGATCGCATTTCCGTATTTTCGCCAAATGTCGCCTCCGAACCCACCCAAAACTGTGCCCTGGAACCGCCTCTGTTCAAGTTAAGAACTCAAAATTTTGACTCCAAATGTGGAGTTCAATTCTATGAAAGTCCCAAAATTTCATGGGCCTGCTCCCAGGTGTTCTGGAGATATCTGCGAAAAACATGAGGGGGGGGAGCGGAATCCCCCCCCCCCCCTGTTACAAATAGGGTTAAGTTAAGCTCTGTAGCAAATTGTGTCACTGGCGGATTCAGCCTCTCCGTGGTGGTGGTGGGGGTGGGGGTGGGGGGATTTTTTGTGGCAAAAAAGTATCCACATTTTTTTCTCCGCGGATTTGGGCTGGTCACCTTATTTTGGTAATCGAGCTTAGGAAATTCACTTTTCAAATTCACAAAAATTTGTGCTGTTGATTTTTTTCTGAAGCAAAAGTTTATTTTTATTTTGGGGGTCAAAAACACCAACTTTCACAAATCTGAGATGGCCATTCTGAAGAAAATGGCATTTACTTTCTTTTCACGTTTTGATTTGCAATTTGCTTCAAAATTCTATTTTCTACGATTGTTAAAACATTTATCGTTTTTCCACCAAAAATGGAATGACATGGCGTCATTAAAACGTCATTATCTCCTAAAATACTACATCAATTTCATTGGAATTTGGTGAGAAGACGTATAATTGATGCACATAAGGCACCGAAAGTTGAACGTTGATATCTATTATAGTTCTCAAGTTATTGAGAAATTCCGGGAGGGGGGGGGGGGGGGTAGACCCCCCCCCCCCCCAGCGGGGCGCAGGTTAAGTGTCACCGGGGCTGCTTGAATTGCATCAGGTGTGCTGTTTTGTCTATCATTGAAAGAAAGGGATACATACAAACTTAAAATTCAATCACTTGAGAGAAAAACAACTTCCGTTTTCATGAAGTTTTCTCCTAAGATCATTGTTTTTCACGTTCAGTGCAGGGAACGCGCGGGGGCATACGTTGTATTGAATGCCCCTCTCAGATTCCTGTGGAGGGGGAGGCATTTTCCCCTGATGGCCCCCTGGATCCGCCAGTGCCAGCAATTACCGCCAAGGAGAGCCTCTGCCAGACACCTAATGACATTCATTTTCCCATTTTGAAAATTTGTATAAGCAATTGCGAAAGTTGTGCCATGCCGCGCGGCGCGAAATTTTCCGGTTTTGGACTGTGGATAGCTGGATTTTGACTGCTGCAAAGACAATTTTACGATTTTACGATAAATTGGGAACGCGCGGGGTGGGGGGATACTTGTATTGAATGCCCCCCCCCCCCCAGATTTCTGCGGGGGGGGGGGGGGGCATTTGCCCCTGATGCCCTCCCCCATGGATCCGCCAGTTAATTGTGTGCAAAGTTATTACCAAAGACGTGCTGGTGACCATGATTTTTCCACAACAAAATTTAAATACAATATTTAGAGCAAAAAAATATGTCCAATTTTCTTACCATCGAAGGCCAATGTATCTAAGTCAATTATGGGAAGAAGAAAAAAAATCCAAATTTTAAAAGGCCATATTATAAAATCACGTGACCTGAGGTCTAAGTCCTAAGATCACATGTACAAATTCCAAAATTTCGTAGTTTTGAAACATGATTTTGATAACATGTATATATTGTTCCTGACGATTCTTATGATATATAGGTTTATATGACTCGCATGATTTAGATGGGAGAAATTGCCCTCTGAAAATTAGAGTTTTGCATGACAAAAAAGTTGCCCACGGCTGTAACTCGAAAACCGTTTGACGGACGGAGCTGACAATTTCATAATGTGAATCTACGACCTAGATAACATGGGTGAAAATAAAATGGTTCACTGCAACAATAGAGCTGCTAGACATAATCATTTCAGTATATATTATCGGAAAATTACTATTTTTAAATACAAATAAACATTTTACTCCGGTTCAAGATGTTCGGGAATTTCAAGTCGGGATTTTTCGGCTTTTTGGGAGGGGAAAACACATGCGTTTACCTACCGATTTTTCGTTTGGGGGGGGGGGGGGAATTGCCCATTTTGCCCAACCGTAGATCCGCCACTGTTCCAGGGTCCTGTTTTGGGGAGGGTGCTACGAATGCGGTTTTGTGGCGCATACTTTCTTCGTGTTTTGCAGTGCAATAAATGCGTCAGAAACAATTTCAATGCAATATGCATCATAGATATTGGGATTGTACATATTTGTGGGGCAGAGGCGCACTCAGCATAAAAATTGGGAGGCAATACCCACCATCAAACTAGGTCCAACTTCAAATTAGTAAGATGATAAAAGCGTTACTAGCATGGTGCCCCATGTTTTCCTGGATCCGCCCTATGCGCGTTATATCAAATTTAACAAATTACAGCATATAATGCCCACATGTGACGTTCATGTCGTCACAAACAATCACGAACAGCACATATTTTTTACAAAAAATCCCCCCATTTTACATTCCCTGAATACGCCTATGATTTTTTTTTATTTTGATCTATTAAAGACCAGTACATTTGAAGCTCAAAAACGTTTGGGGCATGCAAATCGGTCGAGCCACATGGCCGCAATGACCTTTCAAAAACACCAAAAAATTCAGATTTTTTGCCCCCGGGCCCACATTTTTGAGCAAAACAAAAATGTCGGGGTCCAACAAGAGAGATCTTGTCATGACTCATCGAATGGCGTTTTCCCCATCAAAATCGACATAACGGTTCTCGAGATCTCGGGGGGGGGGGGGCAGAATCTGCCCCCGCAGGTTAACGTAATTCTGGCCGGCCGCAGGGAATAGGGTTAACGCCTTGTTTTATCATAACGCTTTTTTTTGACCTTTTGTGACCTGACCTTGACCTTGAACTTGGCCAACAATCTCACTTTAGCTCATGCGGGATGTGTATCATACATTTGGCAGCACTTTGGGTGATCATGGTCGTAATCGAAGGCTTTGGATGGAAAGTATGGCCCAGAAACTCAAATACGGCGATTTTGACCTTTGACCTGACCGTGACCTGACAATTGACCTCACGTTGGCATTTTTATTAGTATGCTTTAGATTCGTCTCACTGAGAGCTTTCGATTGATGTCTTGCGCGTCTCGCTGCGATCATTGGTTCGGAAGATAACTAGGGGGCGCGTTTACCGCCCCCCCCCCCCCCATCAATGGCGTTTTGCTGAGACCCCAGCCAATGCCGGGTTGATCCACCTTTATATTGTTATAACATTCCATTCTCCGTAGCCCGTAGGGGAAATTCCACGTAGTGTACTACACCAGTCGCCACACTGTATACGTTATACCCTCACATTTCAGGAAGAAAACTAAAAACTCGAGAGACAGATGCGCTTGTCTTCGGCCGCCCATACAACTGGCGGTCCTGGGGAATTCTGGGCATGGTGCGTTTATCTGTTACACTCTGACGTGACAAGGCCCCTGTGTGTTTTCAAGTCCTTTAGTCATTTTTTTATCCTCCACCTCCATCACCAACGTCAGTCTCAGCAAGAGAGGGAAGACACTCCGCACCTCATTGGCCTCGATGATATTTTTCAGATGAGACTTTTAAGTTCTTAACCCGCCATTGACTGGGGGGGGGGGGCGTTTAACGCCCCCCCCCTGATGAATTTCCGCAATAGCTAAAGAAACTAATAGCGCTATCAACCTGAAACTTCGGGTACCTTCTTATAGATCATTATTACGTCTTTTGTGCAAAAATGAAGAAATTTCGTCGATTTTTTTCCCCAGAAAAATTGAGTTACATGGTAAAACTTACTTATAAAGGTGGTAGAAGTCACACGGTAGTCATTTTTATGGAAATTACCTCTTCTGCACGTAAGGACATTTCATAGTGCGCGGTGATGCCACCGCGTACTTTCTGCAGTACTGGCTGAGGCAGAGCCAGTCATCTCTTTTACCTCACTTATGGCATATTTCCGGTTACAATAAGCAATATATGATAAAATAAACTTGTTTTTTCCAACAACAGCAGCAGTTACCTAGTTTTTCCCATAAAATTCTATATTTTCATGAATTTTCATGCCAAAAATTAATACACCACCACCAAATTCTCAACGCTAAACGCCGCAAGGAAAAACCCACAAAACAACAAAAACCCGAACGAACAGTATGTAGTAATAAAGGTTCAATGCCATCTGAACCAGTGACAACTGAACCAAGACAATTGAACCAGTGGCTACTGAATCAGTGACAACTGAACCAGGGACAACTAAACCAGCGACAACTGAACCAGTGACAACTGAACCAGCGACAACTGAACCAGTGACAACTGAACCAGGGACAACTGAACCAGTGACAACTGAACCAGGGACAACCAAACCAGAATAACGGAACCAGTGACAACTGAACCAGGGACAACTGAACCAGGGACAACTGAACCTGGGACAACTGAACCAGCGAGAACTGAACCAGTGACAACTGAACCAGGGACAACTGAACCAGAATAACTGAACCAGTGACAACTGAACCAGTGACCAGTGGGGCGTCTGAACGCCACCCTTCTAACTCAGCTCGTATGGAGAATAGGCGGAATCCAAAAAGACCGTTCGATAGCTCTTTACAAATTATGTCGACACTATTTCAGTCGTTACTTGGCTTAGGTCAACATTGAGGTTACCAGAGGTCATCGAACATCAATTTTCCAAGTATAGGACTTTGCTTCAGAAACCACCAAATATCTTGGGAACTATGATAGCTAGGAACAAACTGAAAAAATCAATAGAAAGCTCATTACAATGCAATCGCCATTGGTGTTCATCAAATTGTAGGTCAGGTCAACGGTTTAGGCTCCAGAGGACACCAAATGTCACGATGACATTTTTTTTCAAAAAAGTTTTCGTTAATAACTTCTTATCTTAAACATAGATGTCCGTGAAGTTAGCGTCATCGTCATCACACAACTCCAGCGTCAACTTTTTATTTTCCCCAAACCTCGTGTATAGGTCAATCAGACCATGCTGATTCCAAAAATCAAGTTCATTTTGCGATAGCGATTGACCTTCTAGGTCAAATTTGAGGTTAAACGAAGGAGAACGCGCTGGAGCCTAAAGTTACCGTCCGATTTGCTTTAAAATGGTCTCTAACGATTCCTTGGGTCAAAATATAGCGTGAGCCATACTTTCAGGTCCTGAACTTTAAGGTCAAATTGCAGGTCAAAGAACAAGGAGCAGCGTTAACGGTTTATTTACCCCAAACTTTGTGAGTAGGTCAATCAGACCATGCCAATTCCAAAAATTAAGTCCATTTTGCGATAGTCATTGACCTTCTAGGTCAAATTTGAGGTCAAACGAAGGGGAAAGCGCTGGAGCCTAAACTTACCTTCTGATTTGCTTAAAAATGGTCTCAAACGATTTTCTGGGTCAAAATCTAGCGTGAGCGAGACTTTCAGGTCCTGAGCTTTAAGGTCAAATTGCAGGTCAAGGGACAGGGGAGCAGCGTTAACGGTTGATTTCCCCCAAACTTCGTGTGTAGGTCAATCAGACCATGCTCATTCCAAAATTCAAGTCCATTTTGCTATAGCGATTGACTTTCTAGGTCAAATTTGAGGTCAAACGAAGGGGAACGCGCTGGAGCCTAAAGTGACCGTCCGATTTGTTTTAAAATGGTCTTAAACGATTCCTTGGGTCAAAATCTAGCGTAAGCGTGGCTTTCAGGTCCTGACCTTAAAGGTAAAATTTCAGGTCAAAGGACATGGACATTGACAATGGGCTTGATTTTTGGAATTAGCATGGTCTGATTGACCTACGCACGAAGTTTGGGGGAAATCAACCGTTAACCGCTGCTCCCTGTCAAGGGTCCTAGGATTGCTTTGAAACCAGGGTGCGGAGTGGAAATTTCGGCCTAAAAATAACCATGAAGAGTGGAAAATTCAGCCTAAAAATAACCATGAAGAGTGCAAAATTCAGCCTGAAAAAAAAACATATGATGTACCAGGCTTTGCCAAAACTCACTCATCAGAATCAGCTCTTAAGCTGTTTTGTTTTCATTCACAGGTTAATATTAGCGTTAGTAATATCAGTGTTAGGGTTATAGTTATCCAATACATCTTGATTTAGGGAGTGGAAAATTCACAGTAAAACTTAGGGAGAGAGTGGAAAATATTACCCACGGGGTGTCGTTTTCCACCCAAATTTCACAATCCTAGGACACTGCCCCTGTCCCTTGACCTGAAATTTGACCTTAAAGGTCAGGACCTGAAAGTCTCGCTCACGCTAGATTTTGACCCAAGGAATCGTTTGATACCATTTTGAAGCAAATCGGACGGTAACTTTAGGCTCCAGCGCGTTTTCCTTCGTTTTACCTCAAATTTAACCTAGCAGGTCAATCGCTATCGTAAAATGAACTTGATTTTTTGAATCAACATGGTCTGATTGACTTATACACGAAGTTTGGGGAAAATCAACCGTTAACGCTGCTTCCTGTCCATTGACCTGAAATTTGACCTTAAAGGTCAGGACTTGAAAGTCTCGCTCATGCTAGATTTTGACCCAAGGAATCGTTTGAGACCATTTTAAAGCAAATTGGACGGTAACTTTAGGCTGCAGTGCGTTCCCCTTCGTTTGACCTCAAATTTGTCCTAAAAGGTCAATCGCTATCGCAAAACGGACTTAATTTTTGGAATCAGCATGGTCTGATTGACCTACACACGAAGTTTGGGGAAAATAAAAAGTTGACGCTGGAGTTGTGTGATGACGATGACGCTAACTTCACGGACATTAAGCATAGCGCAATAATTTTAGCACCATCGTGTTTGTCTCGTCACGACGCTTCGCAACATATTAATGGTGACCATTAATGGTGTCAACTTCCAAATTTGACCTCAGTTGTCCCTGGTTCAGTTGTCACTGGTTCAGTTGTCCTGGTTCAGTTGGCACTGGTTCAGTTGTCACTGGTTCAGTTGTCCTGGTTCAGTTGTCACTGGTTCAGTTGTCTCTGGTTCAGTTATCACTGGTTCAGTTGTCACCGGTCCAGTTGTCTCTGGTTCACTTGTCCCTGGTTCAGTTGTCACTGGTTCAGTTGTCCCTGGTCCAGATGTTCCTGGTTCAGTTGTCGCTGGTTCAGTTGTCCCTGGTTCAGTTTTACTGGTTCAGTTGTCACTGGTTCAGTTGGCACTAGTTCAGTTGTCACTGGTTCAGTTGTCACTGGTTCAGTTGTCACTAGTTCAGTTGTCACTGGTTCAGTTGTCACTGGTTCAGTTGTCACTAGTTCAGTTCTCACTGGTTCAGTTGTCACTGGTTCAGTTGGCACTAGTTCAGTTGTCACTGGTTCAGTTGTCACTGGTTCAGTTGTCACTAGTTCAGTTGTCACTGGTTCAGTTGTCACTGGTTCAGTTGTCACTAGTTCAGTTGTCACTGGTTCAGTTGTCCCTGGTTCAGTTTTACTGGTTCAGTTGTCACTAGTTCAGTTGGCACTGGTTCAGTTGTCACTGGTTCAGTTGTCACTAGTTCAGTTGGCACTGGTTCAGTTGTCACTGGTTCAGTTGTCACTGGTTCAGTTGTCACTGGTTCAGTTGTCACTGTTCAGTTGTCACTAGTTCAGTTGTCACTGTTCAGTTGTCACTAGTTCAGTTGTCACTGGTTCAGTTGTCACTGGTTCAGTTGTCACTAGTTCAGTTGTCACTGGTTCAGTTGTCACTAGTTCAGTTGTCACTGGTTCAGTTGTCACCGTCCAGTTGTCTCTGGTTCACTTGTCCCTGGTTCAGTTGTCACTGGTTCAGTTGTCCCTGGTCCAGATGTTCCTGGTCCAGATGTTCCTGGTTCAGTTGTCGCTGGTTCAGTTGTCACTGGTTCAGTTGTCACTAGTTCAGTTGTAACTGGTTCAGTTGTCACTGGTTCAGTTGTCACTGGTTCAGTTGTCACTAGTTCAGTTGTCACTGGTTCAGTTGTCACTGGTTCAGTTGTCACTAGTTCAGTTGTCACTGGTTCAGTTGTCACTGGTTCAGTTGTCACTAGTTCAGTTGTCACTGGTTCAGTTGTCACTAGTTCAGTTGTCACTGGTTCAGTTGTCACTGGTTCAGTTGTCACTAGTTCAGTTGTCACTGGTTCAGTTGTCACTAGTTCAGTTGTCACTGGTTCAGTTGTCACCGGTCCAGTTGTCTCTGGTTCACTTGTCCCTGGTTCAGTTGTCACTGGTTCAGTTGTCTCTGGTCCAGATGTTCCTGGTCCAGATGTTCCTGGTTCAGTTGTCGCTTCAGTTGTCACTGGTTCAGTTGTCACTAGTTCAGTTGTCACTGGTTCAGTTGTCACTGGTTCAGTTGTCACTGGTTCAGTTGTCACTAGTTCAGTTGTCACTGGTTCAGTTGTCACTGGTTCAGTTGTCACTAGTTCAGTTGTCACTGGTTCAGTTGTCACTAGTTCAGTTGTCACTAGTTCAGTTGACCGTGTACAAGTAATAAAGAGTCCCTTAAGAATTGAATTCAATAATCTTTTTGTGATCCAGTGTAGGACTTGCAGATAATTCAAAGCTCTAAAATTGATGAAAAACGAAAAACGCATGGCATTACTCGCCCGGTTTAGAGCGTCTTTAATTTAGTAACTCCTACAATCGTCATCCAGATGGCAAAGAGCGCAAGAACTATCACGTATAAATAAGAAGTTAATAGCGAAAAACGATTTAGCAAAAAAACGTATTTTTTCTTTTTTGACCTTTAGAGGCTCAGATATTGACTTGAGATCAAATTTGAGGACACCTTAGCGATTGAAAATTGCACTGTCTGGCGTTTGCTTTTTTCGATTTGTTTCTAACTAGCATAGTTTCTGAGATATATGGGAATTTCTGGAGCGATGTCCTAAAACAGGAAAAACTGGAAAGTTTGACCTTTGATGACCTCTGGTGACCTCAATTTTGAC
>JAXIVJ010012661.1:0-39655 GCA_036785665.1 Chirona hameri | reverse complement strand
ATCGTATAAAGAATCATTTGCATATGAAACTCCCTTACATCGGCGAGGTGCTCACCACAAGGATAACCGCAGCCATTCGTTCATCAAAAGCTACTATCAAAGTAAGCTGGACAAATAACAACACCCTAAAAAAGAACCTTGTGACTTCAGCTCTTTCTCACCCACCCTGCCCCGCTGGACATAAACACTGTCATACGTGTGAAAATGGACTGAAAGGAGTTTGCACTACACGCATGGCGATTTACAAAATAACTTGTCTGGCGTGTAGATGTATAGGGATACAAGCTACCTATATAGGGCAGTCTAGACGTCCCATTAGGGTCCTATTTAATGAGCATATGGGTGACGCTCGTCTTCGGAAACCTGACACCGGTCTGGGGGACCACACCCTAGAACAGCATACGAATAGGGACAATAAAGCAATAAATAGCAACTTTTGCATAGATATCCTCACCACTAAAGAACATGAAGCCGACCTGTGCATAGCTGAATCTGTGTATATTAGAGAAAGCAACCCTACTATGAACACTAAATCTAGGTCTTGGTACCTTACTAAACATGTGATTTAGCTTCCCGTTTGTTTTTCTCGACTTTTAGGAAGCTTTAATAGTTTACGGCTCAATTGAGTCGGTATAAATATTGTAACCACAAATCCTCTGTTAGCTACTTTCAACATGACTCGTATACGTTACGGTGAATGATTGTTATCTATCGGTTGTCTTACCTTGTTGTGCCTTTGTACGAGAGATGACTTAGCAGTGTATGATTTTGCAGAGTAAACGTGTATGACAGCGTATGTCAGTATAGTAATGCATCGACAGTGTTTTAGTACGTAAGCGATGAAATGTTCCCACTAGAGGACGTGTTGAAGTGTTTGACTCGTGACAGTGTTCTTGGTTTTTGACGGAAAAAGGTGATGTTTTCATCATTCTCTGATGTTGATTTGTTAAAGGGAAATAATGACCCTTTTCCACAAAAATGGAGTTAGCACTTGAAATCGCCAGACGAGACCAAAATATATTGTAAATTCATCACATTTTGCATGAAAACTTTCCTACCGAAAGATATTTCAAGTTAAAGTTGATAAGCGTTCCACACTTTTAACGACCGGTACTTGCAAGTACTTTTGGTCCTCATCAAACTGCGGGCTTTTCCCGGATTGTTTTTTTTACGCAATGGAGTGGAAAATATATTGTGCGTTCTGCTTGTTGTGATTATATGCCCGGCGATCTTCTAAAACTAACAGCGATTGGAAAAAGTGGCAATAAAATCGGAAGCTCATCGATGCACATCAACGGCGGCATAGTTAGTGGTTGCGACCCTCAATTTTTGAAAATAAATTCATTTGTTTTCAACATTAGGAGTATTGTATAATTTGTCTGTGGCTGTATATAACACTATGCTTTATATTATCATGAAAAATAATAATTTTTCCCCAAAAAACTAACAAACAATAACACAAAACTGGCAATTAAATCGGAAGCTCATCGATGCACATCGACGGCGACCTATTTAGCGTCGGCGATTTGTTTACAAAGCATTGTCATGCTTCTCGGCGCACTTAACCATTGTGGCGAGTTGTTGCTAGTAGCGCTTTCGTTCTCCATGGCAACCAGGCATGAGCAAATGAAAAGCCAGAACGTATTCCCTTTCTGGCTTTTGATTGGCTGACGCCTGGTTGCCATGGAGAACGAAAGCGCTACTAGCGTGTGTCCGAGCAGCGCTCAGTTTGATCGGAAATGTCACAGAGCCTCCAAAAATGCCGCAATCGATGTAAACATTGGTAGGGAAGGGCGAATTTGTCAATGACCTTCATGAAGTACACAAGGTACTTGTTTTGTATTTTTCCCAAACTTACAACTTCGAATTTGGGAATAATTTTATTTAATTCTTAAATTTAAATAAAATAATTTTAAAACCATAGCGGTAGCCTAAGAAATTGTTGCTAACAAAATCAAAAGGTCATTATTTCCCTTTAATCGAAACGCGTTAGAATTGTTCGGCTTTTCTTTTGATTAAAATAATATATTATTAGCACAAATGATAATTTTGTACAACTTTTTTACTATTCATGCTCTGTCATATTTAGCTCTTCTGCAACTGAAATGATGAGTGCAAATTGCAAGTGCTCATAAGTTGATACCTTATTGATATTCTTTCATAACAGATTCTAGAAATATTTTCCAGTCTATCGCTATTCTGCCTGATTGGTTTTATATTTGTCTGAAGTATATTATTGTTCATTTTAAGTGATTTATGCAGACAAACAGCCAGGTGCGTAATCACCACTGGGGTCACTGGGGATCAGTTCTCAGTAATATTTTCGTTTTTTAACATTACGCACATGGGCGTTGCATGGGAAGAATCGACTTCCAAGTGCTTCCGTCCCCACCTGCTTTCGGAAGGTGGTTACGCCTATGCAAACAGCCTAAACATGTATGGACTTAAAGTGGAAAAATGTTTATTTCTGACTGTAAGGTGGATTCTGCGTATGGATTCCACACGCAATTGCTGGTAGGGATAGTGCATCTGGTTACCACCTCACATTTCTGGAACCTTGGCATGTCTAAGCTAAGTGTGTTAATGCTAAGAATGTGTTGTGTGATAGTTGCACATCAGAGTTTTCTTATTCAGGTTTTCTTATTTATTGATGTTTTGGGGTGGGGGGTTCGCGACAAAATTATATAGTCTCCCGTAACCCGTTCCAAACCGTTAATTTCCCAACAATGTGCCCCATTCCCATCCATTCCCGTCCCATTCCCATTTCCATACGGGATTGCCGTTCCATGAAGGGCTCTAGTCTAGGCTAGTGCCACCGCTGATTGGCTGACAGACACTTTCAGCCAATCCCACTTTGTCAGCCAATCAGCGGCGGTCTATAGCTCAATGACGTCATCATCCCAAATTTAAAACCTTAATTTGTATAGAGTTAAGTGACTTCTCGAGATAAAAAAATATCACTATCGTTTTCAGCAGCACTTACTTCATATTTTTGAAAACAACCAGCGTATATTTGACAACTTTCAGAAAGGTGAAACATTCCCTTTAACCCGCGCCCCGCTGGGGTCGGCAGCCGAACGCGCTCCGCTGGGGGGGCAAATATTACCCCTTCCCCCTCGTATCTTCCGAACCAATGACTGCAGCGGGACGCGCAAGGCGGCGATCGAAAGCTCTCAAGGAGATCAATATAATGCATACCCGAAATTCTTTAAATAAAGTGACATGTCAGGTCACGATCAGGTCAAAGGTCAAACTTGAGATATTTGAGTTTTTGGGCCATACTTTCCATAAAAAGCCTCAGATTGCGACTATTATCGCACAATGTGCTCTCAAAGGTATAATGCATCTTCCGTATAAGCAAACGTGAAATTGTAACCAAAGTTCAAGGTCAAGGTCAGGTCACAAAAGGTCACAGGTATACGAAAGTCATGCGACACATGTTGTATGGGTTATTTTACACGTATAATTCGATAGTAGCAGCTATTTGCACAACTTCACCCCATATAATGGTCCTTAGGTCAAGGTCAGGTCACAAAAAGGTCAAAATTTGAAATGGATTAATCTAGATAAAAAAGTAATGTTTCTGGACCAGCTTTGTCTCAGAAATACAGCCGTGGTATTTAGTAGTCCTTATCTAATCAATAAAAGGCAAAAAAAAACGTAAATAAAAAATGACGTCATGAGTTACTTATACTTATGGAGCCATAAGTCAGTCAAAAATAAACATATTGCTTTGAAATTTTGTTTGAGTATCTTCCAGACTTGGTTCTCTAACATATATTCCGTTTTTTCATATCTTAACCCTCGCCCTACGGGGGCCTGACAGCCCCCTCCCTGAGGTTTTTCTTGAATAACTTTTGACACATAGGATGCATCTTGCTGACATTTTTGATAGCTGAGTTAACAACCATTATACGTAGGCTGTAAAAATTTATTTGAAATTGGTTAATTATTTTGGGAGATAATAATGTTTTGATGACGTCATGTTGGTAAAAAAATGATAAATATTTGACAAATCGTAGAAAACAGAGTTTAAAAGCAAATTGCAAACTCAATTCATGAAAGATAAAAAAATGGCATTCTCTTTAAAATGGCAATCTCGGATTTTCACAATTTTGAGTTTTTGACCCCTAAAATAAAAAATAAACGTTTTTTTTTAAATTCCCACAAAATCAACATTTTCAAAGATATTAGAAAAACCGGAATATGTGTGAGAGAAATGAGTATGGAACATACTCATACCAAATTTCAAAGCAATATCTCTATTATTAACTGAGTGATGGCTTCCTAAGTGTAACAAACTGATGACGTCATTTTTTTTAATAACTTGTTTGACATTTTTGGATAAGATATAAACAAATAATTACTTTTGTGAATTTCTGAGCCAAAACTGGTCTAGGAACATGCCTTTTATTTAAATTTATCAATTTCTAATTTTGAGGTTTTCTGAAGAGCAAAATCGCTGTTCGTGGTAAATCCGAAGTCATTCATTTGACCTGGAAAGGCACCCGTTGACCTGAAACCTAAAAATCGCACACTGTTAGATTTCTCTCATGACAGGCAACATGCTGGTTCTTACTGCATTGCTCTAAGTTGCTTGGTTTGGAAGTTAACAGGGGGGTAAAAAAACAAATTTCGAAAATACGAGATAGCCATGTGGAAGAGAATGTTATTTACCTCCTTGTAACGTTTTTTATTTGCAATTTGCATTAACACTTGATTGTCTACGAATTTTCAAACATTTATCGTTTTTCCACCCAAAATGGCATGACATGACGTCATTAAAACGTCATTAAAGAGACATTGCCTATATCGGATGATATCGCAAAAACCGGCTTAAACAATTCCTAAGGACTACTTATGATTTTGAATCGTTCTCAAAGGCTTACCCAAGCAGCGCAATTACACCTAAAAAAAACATTTATTTCATTTTTCATAAGAATCTAAAAACTGTTTACGATTTCTACGCACCACTAAATATATGGATTATGGAAGCGTTTGTTCCAGTTAACTGCATCTGACCAACCGTCAGCTGACGCTATTGCAACAATTCGATGAGGCGGCAAAGCACTTATACATTGTGGTTCCTGTTAACTACATGAAACGAATCTGGCGCATCTGGCGCACTTGAGTTGTTGCCACAAAACAAGACTCGGTCGGAATCAAAATCCATTCTGAATTAATCGTATCCCTTCGGAATTGATCTCTGCTTGTATCCAATTATTGGACTTCAATCTGGCATAATAAATAACCCGCGCACTGCAGGGGGGTTGATTTCCGCCCCCCCCCCTCAGGTTTTCAAAGATAGCGAAAAAAACGGCGGCGCGCAGCGTGGCACACCTGTTAGGACATCAATTGCGCACACTTTGAAGAGAAAAAAATTACCTTGGGTCATCTCAGGTCAGGTCACCAGACCAGGTCCAGTGACCCCACCTCCAAAAAATGTTTGCAGTTGTGCTAAAGCCAGAGTTTTTCACCGATCAGTTTGAAACTTACAGGATGTCATGAAGGCATAAGTACTTACAATTCGTGTATCTCTGAATTTTGATATCGGTGACTTAAGGTCAGGTCAATTTCGTAACCTCCCCATAATAAGTCAATGGGGAAATATACAAATGCTTCCTATTTCAAGGATATGCATGATATTAGCCCAATTACCTCTGGATCATGTTATTATAGGATATTCTTGATGATCCAAGTGTAATTTTTGTTCAGTGACCCCTATTGGTTCATTTGAGGTCATGCGAGGTCACCATCACTTTTTTGTCAATAACTCCCGACATAATGAAGATAGAGAAGTAAAACAGACATCAATGTGTTTTCTCGTCGAGATAAGTCTTCCCATATGCAACATGCCCTACTTGGGTCACTACTTGACCTTGATCTGAGGTCAAATTGTTAAGTTAACTTAACAAGGTCACCTGTATATCATGAAAAGCGCCTTGACAAGATACACACAATGGCGTAAACAGTTTTCCGTTATCTTTATTAAGTACAAAGTTAATAGCAAAAACGATTTAGCAAAAACAAAACATTTCTTTTTCTTTTTGACCTCTGCAGCCTCAAATATTGACCTGAGATCAAATCTGAGAACACCTTAGCGATAGAAAATTTCCATGGCTGACGTTTTTTTCCGTTTGTTTCTAACTAGCATTGTTTTTGAGATATATGGGAATTTCTGGAGCGATGTCCTAAAACAGGAAAACTGGCAAATTTGACCTTTGATGACCTCTGGTGACCTCAATTTTGACCTGACCTAAAAGAACACCGAAAAACTTTCGATATAACATGTATCAAGCTATCAAATGCCTTTTTCCGCTTCTCGCTACGTAACGTAGTTTTCGAGATCTCAGGGGAAGGGAAATCATCAACCTCCCCCTCCCCCTGCAGTTCGTCTTCGGCGCAAAGCCGCGGTGCAACTCAGTGCGCGGGATAAGACATGAAATGTTTTGACATTACAAATTTCGACAGAATGTTTAAGCAAAAAATATCACTATTTACAATTGTTGCACAACGCTGCAATTAATTGATTTTGGTGCGTAGTGGTGAGCGGACCCGTCAAGGTCATTGGCTGGAAGAAAACCAAACTTTGAACGATGATATTGGGCGACTGGGCACGAATTTCGTAAAACGGACTTCATAGTGTTAACTCTCGAGTTACTGGGGGGGGGCTATTTCCCCCCCCCCCCCCCTCCCGTTATTTTGCAATAACTCCTAAACCAACACCGGTATCGTCACAAAACTTGCAGTACCTTCTCTCATATCAATTCTACACTTGTTGGCACAAGTAAAAATATGAGGTTATGATAGGTCAACCGGGAATGACGTCAGAGTGACGTCATGTTCTTCGGTTTTTGTTACAAAATAATGGTTTGCGGAAAACACTGTCAAAGGTACGATGTTTGCGATAAACTCAATTGTCTGAAATCAAATTAATGACAATAGACCGGGCTATCAAACTGCTATCTCAGATTTTTGAGTTTTTAAGTCAAAATTTTGAGAAATCCAAGTACATCTGTTTTTGTTTTTACCAAATTTTTAAGAAAAAATCAGAATTATCCAAAAACCGGAATATATGTGATCGAGACGTGTGCGGTGAATATGTGTACCAAATTTGAAGTCGATATCTTCAAGAATGACTGAGTTATGACCTTCAAATGACAAAATTCGACCACCTCTCACAGCATTACTATGCATAAAAAACGCATTTCCATTTTTGCTTTTTACTTCTATTGATATGGAATAAACAATGTTCTAAGGTCATTGTACGCGTTCTAGACGAAAAACAAACCCATAAACATGTGTTACAACGACTAATGACCGTAATCTGCAGTTTGACCTCGTGACCTCGGATGACCTTTACCTGATCCAAAATAATAAACAGCTTAGAAAGATACTTAGAAGTGTCAGAGACACGAATCATACCGATTTATCGATAGCTTATGCGTTTAATATCGCAATTTTGCGCGACAATTCCATCCATCAAATTCCATCCTTTTGACACGGTCAAACATTTTGTACTTGACCTGACCTGTGACGTTATCGGTGACCCTAAGGTCAACAATATTATGTTTTCCTCGATAAATTTCCCAGGGCTATCGAATGTCGTTTGAATTTTTCCATTCGGTCCAGTAGTTCCGCAGATCCGAAGGGGGCAAAAAATAGCCTCCCCCAGTAAGTCGCGTTATGAAATATACCCCAGTAACTCGCGGGTTAATCAGATGCGATTGCTCTTTAACATATCACATTTTACTTTAAAGAGACAGTGTCTCTTTAACTTCCAAAGTACTACCTAAATTTCAGTGAATTTTATATCTCCAAAAGACGCAGAATTGATGAAGAATAAAATACAAAAAAAATATGTCGCTATCCCCCACAGTCGACAAGTTATTGAGAAAATCCGGGAGGGGGAAATTTACCCCCCCCCCCCAGTGGGGCGCGGGTTAATCCCTCGTTGCCTCCTTCCCGAGAGGTCTTCCTGGGTGTCAAAATATTTGTGCTTGCCGCGATATTGCTACTACCTATTTGTTGCCAGGTATTGGCAAAACAGCGATGTTGCTATTAGCCCACGCCGTGCTGGTGCTAGGCGCCACCTTCGCCGTTCCGGGGGCCCGGGGGATAGACTCAGACTCAGACTCAGACGTATATTAAAGTGATCCACAACAAGCGTGTGGCTGTTACCACCTCTCGTCGGAAGATAAAATAAGGTCAAATGATCAGGTGGATGCGCAACACAGTCACTCACACATTCATACAGGTCAAGATGAAGCACATTACATACATCACATACAGGCCCGGGAAACGGCTAATAGAGTCAGTCGGGCGCGGCAGACTGATGTCGCCTTAGGCGGCGAGCAAACGGCGGCACGGGAAACTCCAGCAGGTCTGGGGGCAACGAGTTGTACAGTGCCGGATCGCGACAGCTGAAGCGCCTCTTCCCCATCTCAGTGCGCGACCGGGGCACAAACAGGTCGCAATCCTGGCGAGTGGTCCTGTCCGACACTTCCCGCACCTCGCGCATCTCAGCCACAGTGGCGAGACCCTCGACCAGCTCCTCAGGCTCGCCGAGACGGCGCACTTTGTGTGTCAAACACAAAGTGCGGTACTAGACCAGATTCTCCGCGCCGAGCCAACCCAGCTTCTCAAGCAGGTCCGATACATGATCAAAATGTGTGCGGCCGAAAATCACTTTTGCCACATAGTTAATACTTTTTTTTTATATTCGAGACAGGTTCTTTCGTGAACCGTTACCATATATGGCGATGCAGTATCGGACCTGCGAGAGAACCAGAGCGTTGACCAGCACATAGATGACGAACGATGGCAGGCGGCTTCTAAGATGTGATAGACCACTGATAAGGCCAAAACAGCGTCTAGTGACGGAGGTTACATGGGCGTCCCAGTTCAAAGTGCGATCGAAGGTGATGCCGAGATTCTTAGCTTCCGAAATAGGTACGAGAGTGTGATCGCGAAATTTTACCGTGAAGTTCGGGACATTGCGCAAATTTTGAGCGCTTCCCATCAGTTGAGTTTTCAACAGCATCAGTGTTGAGTTTTATCAGTGTTGATTGTTAAGCCGTTTCCACGAAACTATGTCTAGGGAAGCAAGCGCACGTTCCATCCTACTCACGACGTTATTGAGCTCTGACTTTTTGCCACTGACTAAAATGTGTGTATCATCGGCATACTGTACTACTACTGCGTCCTCGGCGAACAAGCTGAGGTCGTTGGCGAAGACGCAGTAGAGCAGAGGGCCGAGGGCAGAACCCTGAAAAACCCCGATGCTGTTGGGAAGCGGAGCTGAAATTTGTGTGTTGCCCAGAGCGTCAGTGAAGCTCACGCTCTGAGTGTGATTCCGAAGGTAAGCAGAAAACCAAGTAATATCAATTCCGTAAAGCTGCAATTTTGTCAATAATTTAGCGTGGTCTATCTCATCAAAACACTTGCTCAAATCCAGCAGGCAGAGGAGGGACAGCTCTCCACGGTCGTTAGCGGAAAGGATATGATCGTAAATGGATATCAGGGCAAATTTGGAGATCACTGGAACTATGGAAATTGGCCGGAAGTTGGATGGATTAGAAGGATCACCGGCTTTATGGATTGGGTAAACGAGGGAGTGTTTCCAGGATTGAGGAACATCCGAGAGAGAGATGCTGGAATTGACCAAATGCAGGAACACCGTGCCAATCGCGTCAAAAGACATGCGGACCATGTGGATACAGACGCCGTCCTCACCGCGGGCGGCTGACCCGCTCATGCCGAGTACTACCGCCCGCAGCTCGGACAGAGTCAGGGGTGACAGCGTGAGCGCGCAGGCACCAGCACGCGGCAGTCTGGGGTCTCCCCCAAGTCCCGCACCTCACCGGCAACGCGTGGGCCTACGTTGACGAAAAACCGGTTCAACTGATCAGGCGCAGCACCAGGCAGTTTGCGATCGGCCCTCCCGCTCCCAACGGCCGGCCGTATAACCTTCCACAACGCACTGCGTCCCTCCTCATGAATACGCCGCCGAATGTCATCACAGGTGTCACGCCTAATCGCAGATCGTGCGGCACGGTTCAGTTGCTTATACTCGGCCGAACTGTGGCCAAGTGAGGCGAGCGCCGCGCGGCGACGAGACATGATGGTTCTGGTATGATCACTGACCACAGGGGCACGCACGTTTCTTATTCGCATGGTCCGCACGGGGGCATGTGAGAGTGTAGACTTACCTCGAATTCGGCTCCTATGGGACGTAGACAACAAACAAAAAACACATAACTGTTCGAAATCTCGTTAAAAATCATTGTTAAGCTATTTAGGTCATGTTTTGGCTTAGGTCAATATTGAGGTCACCAGACGTCATCAAAGATCAGACGTTCCTGTTTTAGGACTTCGCTTCGAACACCCCGAAATATCTCAGGAACTAGTCTAGCTAGGAACAAACAAAAAAGCAATCGAAAGCTCTTGAAGAATGCAATCGCAACTTTTTGTCTTCAGATTTAAGCTCAGGTCAATAGGCAATAGGCTTCAGAGGTCATAAAATCAATAGGCTTCAGAGGTCATAAAATCAATAGGCTTCAGAGGTCATAAAATATCAAAAAGGCTATTTTTTGGCAAAACAGTTTTTTTCGCAAATATATTTGTATCTAATAACGATAAGACAATAGTTTTGACTCCATCGTGCCTGTCTCGTCAAGGCGCTTCAAATTCTGATGACTAGGTTAGATTAACTGACAAAATTGACCCCAGGTCAAGGTGAATTAGGGACCCAAGTAGGTCATGTTGCATATTGAGAGACGTGTCTCGACAAGAAAAAACACATTGGTGCCGGTTTCACTTCTCTATCTTGTTTTCGGTTGAGAGGTATTGCCATAAAAGTGTTGGTGACCTCGTATGACCTCGGCTGACTGTAGGGATCACTGAACAAAAATTACACATTTGGATCATCAAGAATGACCAGAACGTGATCCAGAAGGAATTTGACAGAAATCATGCGAATCCTTGGAAAAGGAAAAATTGGAATATTTCCCCATTGGCTTATAATGGGGAGGTCACGAAATTGACCGGACCTTAGGTCACCGATAGAAGAAAAAAAACGAGATTTACGCACGGTTCGTTGGAAGGGTTCGGAGGTGTCAAAATGCGGGAGATGCACCATTCGAAAGCTAAGCTCACGCGGAATCCAGCGTTGTAAATTTTTCATAAATCCATAGAGAGCCTTTCTTGAATCGCCATTTTGTACAAATACAAATAATTCTTGATCAAAAATGGCATTATTAATCTAAGCATTATTTTGTATACGCTTATTTTTTTTATAACAGCATGCAGCGCTTAGGACGTATTCCCTTTCGGCGGTTTCGAGAAAGAAGATCATGGACAATTTAATAAAACTGAATTTATATGTTAGCATGCATGGGGGTGTATATGGAAGCGTTCAAAGTTGTAGCATTCAATGCTTGTACCATGCAAAACAGCACCATCCAACGCTTGCGACATCCAAATCTCGCCCGGGTAGGGAACATCGTCATGAACCAAGCTAGCAGCAGCCAAAATCGTGGTATCCAGCCACATACAAAGTAGTGGCAGCCAAAGCTTGCGACCTCCAAAAATAAAACACCGAGGACATCTACCTTCCGGGAACTATTGGTTCAAATATCGCCCGGTAGATGTCTCACCATAGCCTGTGGTGCGACGAAACGTTAGTTGAGTGACATCCCTTGAACACAGTGGAGTGGTGTACAGTGGAATCCGACAGTGTCAGTGGCGCCGCCGCGGCGGCGGCACTGACGGGCCGGGCGCGGCGGCGCTCCGCCGCCCGCAGGGTGTCAGCCGCTCGCCCGGCAGCGCCGGGCTGTGCGCGCTGGCGGTAGCCTTGCCTGCTGACGGGAAAAATGTTCGCTTCTGCTGGGCCATGGGAACGGTAGGAGCCCGTATATTTCCTTCGTGTTTTAGCTGGGTCTGCATTGATCTGGGTATGACTATTTTAGTGAGTAGATTTTCGGTACATATGGAGCATATGGTACATATTATCAGGGTGTTTAGCTGTTTTGCCAGGTGGAGTAGGGATTTTGGGCCTCGCTTAGATACGGTAAGTATATGTATGTACCTACAAACCAGTAAAACTCCCTTATTGGATCGGGAACCGGGCGGGCGATTCTTCAAAGTTCTTGTCCAATGTGAAGGAGCACTTTGTTTTGTTTTCACCTCAGTTGACCTAAGATGACCTTGTAGGGGTCACTGAGCAACAGTTGCATAGGGTCATCAAGAATGAGCTATACAAACATGATCCTGAAATAATTGGTCTGATGTAATGCGTATTCTCTGAATGGGAGGGATTTGCATATTTTCATATTGACATATAATGGGGAGGTCACGGAACCAACCTGACCTTACGTCACAGATATACACAAATCCAAGATATGCGATTTGTAGGTACTTAAGCCTAATTCAATTATGTGAGTTTAAAACTGCTCGGGACAAACACCTGGGCACGAATGTTGCCTGGGCACGAATGTTATTTTTGGGGGAGATGGTGTCACTTAATGCGACCTGGTGACATGACCTGAAGTGACCCGAAGTAAAACACATTGCAAAATGTGGTTAATTGATGCCCGAACAGGTGCATGACAATTTGTTACAAAGACTAAGATGGAAAATCTGACAACAGCCTAATAATGTCACACTCACACCAATCGTTTTTGCGCTCTTTTATGAGACAGTGCGTATTTCCCAGAAAAACCGGCTTACGTACCTATACTCAAATACACAATGCATCCTGCTCGATAGAGACTGGTACAGTTTTGAATCATGCCACTTGTAGCCAGTGCAATATAGACCAGTAGAATACAACTAACAGCCACTGAATCGGCTCCAACGACCACCGTCGTCACATGGATGCTCAAATGAGAGCTCAAAATGAGACAGTACGTATTTACCAGAAAAACCGGCTTACGTACCCATACTCAAGTACACAATGCACCTTGCTCGATAGAGACTGGTACAGTTTTGAATCATTCCACTTGTAGCCCATTGCAATATGGACCAGTAGAATACAACTAACAGCCACTGAATCGGCTCCAACGACCACCGTCGTCACATGGATACTCAAAATGTTCGCGTTTAAGCCGGCGATCCACTAATAAAACGTCTCTTGGGTTGGTTTGAAGCTGTAAAATGACATCGGTTACTCGAGGACTAACAAAACCCGTGCCCTCCCGCCCTCCCGTCCCGCCGAATTCTGGTAGCCGTTAGGTGTTGATGGGGTGATGATGTGAGGGCGGCAGACCCAGGGCGGGCGGGTATCACATTACACCGCGAGAGAACGCGTCGTGGTGCCGCGGCGCGCCGAGCGCCACCGTACGTGTTAGGTCGCTTTGCTAAGTTGTAAGTTGGAGTGTGAATCTGCGATATGATTGGCCTTAACGGTTTGCCCGGCTTGTGTTTTTACATTGCCATATGCATAACCAGGAGAATACTCACCAGTTATTTTGACAAAATGTACACCGCCATTCACCGCATTAGCACTGACAATAGCATGATTCACTTTTTGAAAGACAAAAAGACAAGACAACTAGCCAACTAGATTGCATTAGTAGGGTCTTCTTTGATAGGCGCAAACTTGCTTTCGTCTCCCAGTATGTTCTGAATTTCTGTAAATACTCATCGCGATCGACGATGACGAAAACAGAAGACTTATCGGCCTTCCGGATGACAATTCTTTCATCTTCTCTGAGCTGTTTTGCTGCCTCTCTTAGCTCTTTCGTCAATTAGCTCTCTGCTAATTGCCCCGTAGTTTAGCGCCTTCACCTATGAGCTCATTACGCAAATTCGGACTAACTTCAACTTTCTTATCTTTTTCAAGTCTGAGAACATTTTGGTAGAGAAGTTCTAACTCCGCCTTCTTCTCAGTCAAATTGGTGGGCGATTGAGTATGGCAGTTAAGTCCAAGGTTTAGGAATTGATGCTGCGCTTCGGTGAGATGCACAGAAAACAGATTGACTTAGCCTTGCTTGCTCTCAAGAAGTTTGAGATCGCCGCCATATATGCGTGAAAGTTTCTTGGAGACTTCTGCACGGCTACGTCAATCTGTCTTCTGTGTATCTCACCGAAGCGCAGCACCAATTCCCAAACCTTGGACTTAACATACTGACATGCAGGACATACTGGGAGACGAAAGCAGGTTTGAGCCTATCAACAAATACCCTACTGATGCACTCAAGGCTAAAGTGAATCGAGTTATTGTCAGTTCTAATGCGGTGAATGGCAGTGTACATTTTGTCAAAATAACTGGTAAGTACTCTCCTGGTTATGCATATGGCAATGTAAAAACACAGAAGCCGGGCAAACCGTTAAGGCCAATCATATCGCAGATTCACACTCCAACTTACAACTTAGCAAAGCGACTTAACCCACTCAAAAAACCGTACATACCAACGCATCACTCTATAGAATCAGTAAAAGAATTTGTAGATATCTTGCGGGCTAAGAGGCCACAGGGCGACATAGCGTCTATCGACCACCTTTTCACTAACGTTCCAGACGAGGATACCATCAAGATCATTCTTGATGAAGTATACGATAAACGTAGCAACAAACTGCCTCCGTTAAAGCTATCTAAAGCGCTCTTAGAGAAACTGTTACGTGCCTGCACCACTGAATCTCTATTTCGCAGTCCAGATGGAAAACTGTACTTGCAAAAAGAAGGTGGGGCAATAAGTTCGCCTCTGGGGCCACTCTTCGCTAACTTCTACATGTGTTTTGTTGAGAACAAAGCTTTAAAGGGAAATAATGACCTTTTGATTTTGTTAGCAACAATTTCTTATGCTACCGTTATGGTTTTAAAATTATTTTATTTAAATTTAAGAATTAAATAAAATTATTCCCAAATTCGAAGTTGTAAGTTTGGAAAAAATACAAAACAAGTACCTTGTGTACTTCATGAAGGTCATTGACAAATTCGCCCTTCCCTACCATTGTTTACATCGAGTGCGGCATTTTTGGAGGCTCTGTGACGTTTCCGATCAAACTGAGCGCTGCTCGGACACACGCTAGTAGTGCTAGTAGCGCTTCCGTTCTCCATGGCAACCAGGCGTCAGCCAATCAAAAGCCAGAAAGGGAATACGTTCTGGCTTTTCATTGGCTCACGCCTGGTTGCCATGGAGAACGAAAGCGCTACTAGCGTGCGTTCGAGCAGCGCTCTGATCCGTGAAGCATCCGTGATGCATGACTGACTATCAGTATAAGTCATGAATAACAACAACATGCAAACTATACCAACTCGAATAAAATAAGGGCGGAATGAATTGAACCTCAGGCAAGCTAGTATTCGCAAAGCACTCGGCACTGCGCCACAATAGCAAAAGGTGAGAGAAATGCATATTGGATACAACATTATTATGTCACAAGTTTCTGAAGTGTCAACTACTATGAAATACAGTGATAAAATACTTTCAATAATGATTAACAAGAAAATTTAAACTTAAAAACAATAATTTGAATAAGTCTTTAATTAGCTTTCAACTCAAAATCAGATATATTTTGCAATGCTACAGAAGAATGGCATCAGTGACGTCATTAACAAAGCCTGCTACGGGACTTGGGTATACTAATCAGGAACAACTCGCCACAATGGTTAAGTGCGCCGAGAAGCATGACAATGACTTTGTAAACAAATCGCCGACGCTAAATAGGTCGCCGTCGATGTGCATCGATGAGCTTCCGATTTAATTGCCAGTTTTGTGTTATTGTTTGTTAGTTTTTTGGGGGAATTTTTATTTTTCATGATAATATAAACCATAGTGTTATATACAGCCACAGACAAATTATACAATACTCCTAATGTTGAAAACAAATGAATCGATTTGCAAAAATTGAGGGTCGCAACCACTAACTATGCCGCCGTTGATGTGCATCGATGAGCTTCCGATTTTATTGCCACTTTTTCCAATCGCTGTTAGTTTTAGAAGATCGCCGGGCATATAATCACAACAAACAGAACGCACAATATATTTTCCACTCCATTGCGTAAAAAAACAATACAGGAAAAGCCCGCAGTTTGATGAGGACCAAAAGTACTTGCAAGTACCGGTCGTCAAAAGTGTGGAACGCTTATCAACTTTAACTTCAAATATCTTTCGGTAGGAAAGTTTTCATGCAAAATGTGATGAATTTACAATATATTTTGGTCTCGTCTGGCGATTTCAAGTGCTAACTCCATTTTTGTGGAAAAAGGTCATTATTTATCTTTAAATGATACCAATCTTGCGCCTTCGACCTACTGCAGGTATGTAGATTACATTTATTTGTAGAAGTGCGGAGCAATTAATATTCACAAAGCTTGATAGCAAAACTCGGCTTGTTCGGACAGTTTCGTGGCGCTTTATTGCCACTTCTTCAGCGAAATGCACACAACAAAACAAGATCACAGTTTCGAAACACCTTAACATAAAACATGTCATAGTTATACCGACAACCTCCGTGCGGCGGCGTACACAAAACCACACTCAAAACAAAACACATTCAGAGATCGCAAGCACATTAGAGATCAGAGGTAGCAAACAGATCAGAGATCAGAGATCGCAAACACATCAGATATCAGATCGCAAATTTATCTTTCCATTTTGTACATGCGAAAAAGCCCTAACCCGCCTCCGGGAAAAAAGACTTGCGAAGCTAGCTTCCTTCCCCTTAATCCCACTTCCCACTTAATTCGTTTTCTTATTCAGTCCCCCTGCCGTTTGGTGTGTCCAAAATAAGCCTACCCATCTTTGTTCCCGCACTCTCATATACGTTACCCAACCCTTCCACACTTTTTCCAGTCCTACAAATTTGGCGTTTGACAGTTGGTGTCCCTCCCCATTAAAGTGGGCTGCTACCTCCATTTCATTCTTGCCGCACCGTATAGTCGACAGGTGATTTTGAACTCTTTGGTAGAGTACTCCTCCCGTTTCTCCAACATAAATCACACACTCACATACTTCGCAAAAAATGCCGTATATTATGTTCCTCGACTTGCATCCTATTGTTTTATCATATGTACAAGTTTCCTTCCCTGCCGGGCCTCTAACCCTGTCCTCCTGTCTGTAAATAACTTTGCACACCGAACAATTTTTTCCACAGTGCCCTTGACCCTTTTGATCTATCTGCCCCAGCTGTTTGGTCTTTTTGTGTACTAAAATATCTTTTAGGTTAGTCCCCCTCCTGTATGATACGAACATGTCACTTTTAAAAATGTGCCTAAGTTTATCTGACCGTGCCAAAAGGTGCTACTTCTTTTTTAGTATTTTACTAATGTTCGGTAAATGACTTGAATATGCGACGTTCTAGATGGGCTGGATCAACAGTTTTCTGGTCGCATAGGGAGAGCCCCGTCCTGACATAGCTTCAAACACTTCCGCCCCTAACTTCAGGCGTTTTCAAAATATAGAGACACCGCCTCTAAACGGGATTACACCAGAGGGTACCCTGAGCAACTCATAAGTAATGGTTTAAGACGGGTGGATAACATGGAAAGAAAAAAAGTTGCTAGAAGGCGTGACGAGAAAGCAAGATAGGAAGGAGTCTCTCCTTCCTATCTTGCTTTCTCGTCACGCCTTCTAGCAACTTTTGTATTTCCATGTTATCCACCCGTCTTAAACCATTACTTATGAGTTGCTCAGGGTACCCTCTGGTGTAATCCCGTTTAGAGGCGGTGTCTTTATATTTCGAAAACGCCTGAAGTTAGGGGCGGAAGTTGTTGAAGCTATGTCAGGACGGGGCTCTCCCTATGCGACCAGAAAACTGTTGATCCAGCCCATCTAGAACACACCTTGGTACTTACTTAATGGGTTAACTATTATATTTATGTATTACTATTACATTATTCATATGTGAAATTTTCAATAATAAATCATCACAATTAATAATTAATTATAGAATAAGAAATTCGTTAATTAAATCCGTTGCAGACTATGGTCACTAGCGGATCCAGGAGGGGGGGGGGGGGGCATTGTGGCCATGGCCCCCCTCCGAACCGCCTGAAATTGGCACAAAATTGACACATTTTTTACATAGAAGACAATCTAAGCAACTTTTACAAAGGAAAGTTTAAAAAAAAATCAGCTATCAATCCATAAGCAAGCAAAATCCGATGAGTTTTCAGAGTTGTGTGATATTTTGGGGGGAATTTGCCCCCTCCCTCCAACCACCGTTCTGGATCCGCCAATGACTATGGTGGTAATAGTAGTACCATAAGCTAGTACCATGAGGTTTACCGGAATGGGCCGGTAATCGCATATCGAAACCTGGCAGCTAACGCCCATCCTCGTGAGCGATTTTCTTGGCCTTAGCAACAAGTGTCGTAGCTTTAAGCCCAGGCTACACAATGCGTGATTTCCTGAAAATCACGTGCATGTTATCCGTGTTGTCGGGATTTTCGTGACAGAGAAAGTTAAGCTGATAGTAAATGCATTGGGTGAGCTACACTGGCACATCACGCAGATCCCGGATGAAACGTCAAGGAAATTCCGCAGGCCCGTCACGGACGGAACGATGAAAAGTTCAAAATTCTGAACTTGTTGTCGTGTTTTCCGAGATTCCGTTTAGCAGGGTTTTTATCATTTTGCTTGATTTCGCGTATGTTTAGGTCTATACTAGACCTAAACATCAATCATTTGTGCTGAGTATCGTGGCGGAAGATGAATGAAGAAGCGTTTGAGCAAATTGTATGCAGTGGTTTATCGATTAAAAAAATGCAGTGGTTTATCAATTTTCCTTGCGTGATTTGCTTGACCGGCAGATCCCGGACGTCAAGGAAGTTCTGCAAACACGGAGAATACGCGCGTGATTTCCTTGACAATCACGCATAGTGTAGCCTGGGCTTTACCATGAGCTTTCCCACGGTCTCGATGTAACACTCCCCATTCCGCCGGTCTGTACCAGCCACCCTCCTCTCCGCCCGACAGCTGCCGGCCGATGCGAGGCGACGTCGGGCCCAGTGTGGTGTCAGATGTCCATTCGCATAAACATATCCCACTGTAGCCGGCTTGCGTGTCAGAGTGACTAAGTCATCACCCCGCTGGTCCCTCCATCTAGCGGGTTTTACTGCAACTAGTAGTTCCAATATGACCGCGCCAGACAGTTTTGGATGGCGCAAGCGTGACTGCCACGGCTTTGTATGTGGCTGTATACTACGGTTTTGGATGCGGCGAGTACCATTTTGGATGCGGCGAGTTTGGCTCATGAAGATGTCCCCTACCCGGACGAATTTTGGATGTCGCAAGCGTTGCTGGCTGCGGTTTTGGATGGTACAAGCATTGAATGCTACAACTTTGAACGCTTTGATAGTTCCCCATGCATGGAGGCCTGACAATTTTTATGGAGGACAAAAAGGACTAAAAGGACTATGTGTTACTACCACGTGTGCTCCTGTAATGTTTCATATTTCAAACCTGTTTTAGCTTTACCAGAGCGCGCCCGTTCGGTCATCGCCCAAAAAGGCGTTTTACTGGTATGATAATTACTAGTTGTGTCAACGCATTGATCACGATTAATATCGCTATTGTCATCTAAGATGTTCAGCTACCACACGCCACAATTAACCCTATTTGTAACAGGGTGGCGGATTCCGCCCCCCCCCCCCCCCCTCATGTTTTTCGCAGATATCTCCAGAACGGCTGGGAGCAGGCGCATGAAATTTTGGGACTTTTCATTGAATTGAATACCGCATTTGGAGTCAAAATTTTGAGTTCTTAACCTGAACAGAGGCGGTTCCAGGGTACAGTTTTGGGTGGGTTCGGAGGCGATATTTGGCGATAATACGGACATGTGATCTTCACGGTTTCTTCGTAACTGCCTCAAGTATGAAGGAGTTACATCGGTTCACGGTGATTGCAACAAGTGAAAATTAGTTGATGTTAATGAAATATCATTCAAATTTCATGGCAGAGGTGGTTTCAGGGGCTTGAAAAGGAGGGGGGGGGGGTTCCAGGAAGTATTCAATGCTTGGCGGGAAGCAAATAGAGCAATGTAAGGGGCATTTATAGTTATCAAGATGTAAAAGATAGCTTCTGCTTCCATTATTTGCATAATTTATTACATATAGAGTTTCAGGGGCGTGTTCAGACACATGAAAAGGGGGGTGACTGGCTTGGTGATGACGATATGCCAGCGATAACGGCGCAATAGATGGTTAGCTTATAATTATATATGCACATATGAGGCCAGGAAAGGGAATAAAGTCATTTTTTGCAAAGGCGCGCTAAGGAATGGAAGAAAGGGGGTCATTTTATTGCAAGGAAACTAAGAGGCATGTGTAACGGCCCCCTCTCGTCAGTGGCTGTTGGTGGATGCAATGGCTGCACCCCACCAGCTTCGGCAAAGATCAGAGGTAGACGGCAGAGGTGGTATTTGAAGCAGTAGACACGCAGAGTAGACACACAGGGGCCAACTCCGGTTCACTTAGCCAACAGAGAGTCAGGTCACAGGCAGAGTGCCACGTAAACAATGGTTACTGTATCGCCAAAAGTAGAGTGTCCAAGTGGCGGAGGCAACAGAGAGACGAGATGTTAGCGCGACTCGGTCCAGCTTCGAACTGGCTTACCTCCCTCACTACCGGCCAGAGAGCCGTTTTATACTCAGGCCAAAGGTCGCTTCTGACGTCATTAGATACCGGCGCTAGCCGGTTCTAACTAGTCGTCGTCCTTAGCAACAGTGGCTGGGCACCGCCCCTCTGACGCCGACAGCGAGCGAGGTCAGTGACAGCGAGCGAGGCCAACTAGATGCGTGGGATATCTCTGCTCCCCAATACGCCATATCACTGACAGTTTTATGGTTTTTGCTCCAAGTCTCTCACTAGTCTCTGACAGCTCGACTCGAGGCAGAGCTGCTCGGTCGTCGTTAAGAAAATACCCAACATATACACGTGTCACATGCCGTGCGTGTGATGGATAGCCTGGGCTGCGGGAGCCCGACATTGTGGCGCCAACGAAACGATATGGCGCAATGCGGAAGGCACAGACAGCGGCTAAAACGAAATAAGAAAACCGTCTTACAGCTAACTAACTAATACAGAGCACGCAGAGATAGGGCTAATCCCATCCCAACTAGGGCTAATCCCAATCCCGGCTGTTACAACACCTCCCCCCCTAATGAAAACAAGCATTTTTGGTACACTAGAAGAGACGAGAGAAGAAAAAAATGCTCGCTCCCGATGCCTGAAGGGCAAAGGGAGACACAATACCAACACCCGCGACGCAAGGGCGGTGAAACAACACCCATCAGGGTTACAAAACCCACACTAACACTGGGCGCACGCGTGGAAGCGTGGCCATGGGAGCCACCGGAGCGGCGAGTGCTACGCGGCACGGGGTGGAGCACGCGCAGCAGCGACGACGGGCTAGTCGTCGGAAGAGTAGGTGCCTCACACCAGGGGAGATAATCGGGCGACCGGACGCACATCAGGTAGTGTGGTCATGGTCTGGGCCGAGGCGGCAGATGGAACAGCACCACGTGTCGGTGCTGCGTCCTGCCCGGCGAATGGATGTAGGCTGTGCAGAGCGTACGGTGGCATGCCGTACTCATGGTCAACCGGCGGCGTTGGCGGAGGCGAGACCATCGGTATCGACTCCTGCAGTTCGATGGCTGGCTCAGGGGGCACAGACGTGGGGGCGGGGCGAATCACAGGGAAACGGGGAAAAGCATAGTGACCTCGGCTCGGGCAGCAATGCTTAATCATAAAGCAAAGACAGCAAATGGTCATGATGCCAATAACAATGAGAAGCAGCATTGTTTTGAAAAACACCGAGGGGCTATCAATCTGAACTTGCTCAAGTGGGAGGGCTTCCAGGCGATTAAAATAAGCGTCAGCGTTCATGCCAGTCAGGTGCAACGGGGGAAGGAGGGAGACATTACGGGTGGTGATGTTACGCAAGGTATCAGACCACTCCGGTCGCCAGATTGGCAAGGAGTTATTGTGATACAGTGCATCAGGCCGGAAAGCAGGGAGTTCTAGATGCGTCTCACTGGCGTAGTAGGGAGGCAGGTAGAAGGAATCACCGGAAGCGGAACATTCAATTTTGAGGGACACAATGTCGACGGCTTTGGTGATATATAGCGTTTGACTGTTCTGTGGGAGGCACAAAAGACAGTAATTTGAAATGGAGGTCTGGAGACTACTAACCACTGACCTTTGGTCAGATAGTAGGCTTTAGGCGCGTCGTTTGAAGGCTGTATTTGCGGAGAACAGAGGGACTGAATAGCGGCGGAGTCACGTCGAAAGAGGGCGGTGACACAGGACGTTGACCCAGCGGTGGAGTAGGCAGGTTCATGTAGTGGGCAGAAGGGTTGACGGGCAAAGATGCAGGTCTCAATCTCAGACTGTTCGGGCTGGATATAGTGTTGCCAATTTTCTGACATCAAGAGATATCGAGGCTCGTTGGGATAGTAACTTAAAGAGACATTGTGATGATGCATAGGTACTTGGTAAGGGAAGAAGCGATACATATCAAAGGCATGAAGCGTATGAAGTAGGGGCACGTAGAACAAAACGTGATATGCATCTTTACCTTCTATCAGTTTGGTGTTGACCAATCTGACGTATTCGGCAGTTTGCTTGGTATCAAATGGCAAAGCGAAGTTAGTCGGCAAGTTTTTGTTGATTCTGCGGAGGATGCGTACAAACTCCACTCGAGGGATGAGTCCTTTGTGAAGTATGCCGGCTTGGGCTAGGGCAAGTTTGTGCGACAACATGTTAAGTTCTGAATAGAGGCGTTGAATGCTCTGTGTTACCCTGAGAACATTGGCGGTTACCTCAGAGACATATAGTGATGTATCAATATCCGCGTTGTTCTCACGGACTGTCTCAGTTAAATCATGGAATGCCTTAGTCATAGAGTTTACAGCTTTTGTAAGAGAGCGGAGGGCAAGACGATTTTTGTTGGTAGAGACACGCGTAGCGTTCAGAACCTGAAGGGTACCATTGAATTTATGAGCGATAGCAATGTCCTTTTCGTTGACAAGTTTTAAGTTATTCGTGAGATGCTTAATCTCGCTTTCAGTTGCTGTGCCAAACAGGGATGACATGACGTTTCCAATGCCATTAATTAAACCTCGCTTCCGCCTGAGGGGCAGGGTCTCGGGTCCAGATTGCGAGGGGCCTTGGTATGATGGGGGGTACAGGATGTCGCTGAAGGTATGGGAGACATCGGAGCCCTCGCGTCGCAGTTGGCTGACGGCCGAGTCTAATTGCTGCAGCGAAACTTTCAGCATTGTCCGACGCCTGTCATTAGAACCGTTTGTTCTGTTAGCTGCTAGTTGGGACTTGATCAATTGGGATATATTATTCAGTCGCTTGGTTGATTGAGCCAACAGGGTAATTTGCGCGCGATATGGGATCATGTTAGTGGTGACGGTAACTGCCCATGAGCTATAGCTTGGGTATATTTTACCGACGGGGATGAAGAGATGCCCGGGGTCAGTTGGGGTAGGTTCCGATGATGCATGGAGCATCAGGGCGAGCCAGCCAAAGAGTGCGATCGTCGGGAGCCGCATGGTCATCGCCTGTAATGACAGAAATACGCATTAGTCAATGTCTGGAAACAGAAGCTTCACACAAATCAATAACACACAGACTTTTGGGTACCAGTCGAGCAGATCGTCAAAGTTAGCCAATGCTGCATTTACAAATGTTTGCTGGATAAGGGCGACATTTGGGGCTGCTGTCCCGTTAGACAAGCAGTCTGAGTCATACTGGATCCTTGGTCTCTTGTCATTGTCATCCTTGGTGTGACCCAGTGCCACTACGGCGGCCCGCATGATTTTACTCGCGTGGCCCTGCGGCCCACTAATCAGGCACGTGGCCCAGGACACGTCGCACACCGTCGCGACATACGACGTGTGGACACTGACGATTTCAACCAGCGTCTCTTCCACGCAGATTGGACCGCAGTCATTATTGCCCCCACTACCACCGACAAGTGGTTGGCTCTACAGCAGACCTTCCTCCACATGCTAGACATCGTGGCGCCTGTCCGTCGCGTCCAGCTGCGTCAGACACGCGCCCCACCGGTTACCGCCAAGACTAGAGACTTGATAGCGCGCCGCCAGATAGCCCTGCGCCATCACCTGCCGGAATATCGTGACATCAACAGGCTCTGTCGCTCTGCCATCCGTAGTGACTGCCAGGCGCATTTCCAACGCGAGCTGACAAGGTCGAAACCACATGAACTGTGGCGAGTATTGCGTCCACTCATTGGCCAGAAACAAGCTCAACACAATATACACAATATTACCGCTGATGCTCTTAACAACTATTACGTTACCATTGGACCAACAACTGCTGCTAGTGTACCCACTCCGGCTCGGCCTGTGCCTGTTCGTCTGCCGCGAGTCACTACCGGTACCTTCCGTGTTAGAGCTGTCGATATGGACACGTTGTACTGCACGTTGTTGAGCATGAAGAGCTCCACATCGACCGGTACTGACGGTATTAGTGTCCGTATGATCCAGACATTTTTTGAGGGGCTCGGTCACGCACTCCTGACCGTCGTCAACTCGTGCCTGACGACGGGGGAGGTACCTGCCGAGTGGAAACACGCGCTGGTCACACCCATCCCTAAGGGCAAGGTCAGCACCAACCCTAAGGACACACGACCCATTTCAATTTTACCCGCGGCTATGAAAATAGTAGAGCGTGTAGTTCAGTGCCAGCTTGTTGACTACCTGGAGTCACACCACCTGCTGTCCGCCGCGCAGCACGGATATCGCCGGCGGCATTCCACTGAGACCGCTCTTAGTGTCATAACCGATAGAGTATTGAGAGCTATGGACTGTGGTGAAATATCGGTGCTTGTACTATGTGATTTATCTAAATGCTTTGATGTTGTGCCGCATGATTTGCTCCTTAAAAAGCTAGCTCTGTACGGTATAGACACTTTCTGGTTCTCCAACTACCTCGCCGACCACACGCAGCAGGTGCAGATACGTCGGCGAGACGGCAGCGCAACCCTGTCACGGACCAAGCCCAATACCATTGGAGTGTACCAGGGCGGCAGCCTCAGCTGCGTGCTGTTCATGTTGTTTGCCAATGATCTTAGCTTGTATGCGCCTGAGTCGGTAACCACTGTACAGTTTGCGGACGACACGCAAATCCTTATAACCGGCAAGAAACACGACATTCACCAGTTGATCCGTACCATGGAGGACACGCTAGAATTGATGTACCGTTGGTTCAGTACACATGGGATGAAGCTGAACGCTGACAAAACCCAGATGTTAGTGCTAGGAACTCCGGCTATGCTACGCACTATGCCCGAGGTTAGGATCCGTTTCTGTGGCGCAGACATCATTGAAAGTAAAGTGGTGAGGAACCTAGGACTCGAAATGGACCGCCATCTTAACTACCAGGCCCACATAGATCGGCTTACACAGCGATGTAACGGTGCCCTGATCGCACTGAGTCACGCCCGACATGTCATACCCCGATCCGCACTGAAGCCCATCGTGCAGTCGCTTGCGGTGTCGATTGTCCGCTACTGTATATCTGTATATGGAACGTGTGGCGAGACCCAGCTTCACCGAGTGCAGAAGATTCTGAATTTTTGTGCTCGTGTTGTATGCGGTAGGCGCAAACGTGAGCATGTGACGGATGCGTTCCGTGACCTCAGGTGGTTCGATGCCAGAGAACTCGTTAGGTACCATCGATTGTGTGCTGTACATGACGTGATGACAGACCAGCCAGAGGCTTTAATGGCTACCTTTGGACTGGCTGCCAACCAGAAACACGACCACAATACCAGACGAGCTGGTGATATCACACTGCCGCGTATTAGAACTGAAGCCGGACGACGCAGGCTGTGTTACGGTGCTGTGCAGGATTACAACCAACTACCAATTGCGACCCACCACGCTGGATTCCGGCAGCGCCTGCGCGAGTATATTCTGCGTCAGACGTAGACTGAGCTGCCCAACGCGATATGCGCTATTTTAACATTATCTCTTTGCTTATGGCTTGAAGCGTGTTTCTGGCCGGCTGGCACTCGGGTGATTATAGTGTATCCATTATATGTTTTAGTGTACTGACTCGCAAAGGTGAAAAGCCATGCATGTTGTGGACCCATTGTTTAATACACTATCTGTATCTGTATCTGTATTGTCGTTAGTCCGCTCATCAGATGAGTCATTTTGCCTTTTTGGTACGTACCTTTGCCTGGCGTTTGCGTACCTATAACCTTCGAGAGGAGCATTAGTGTCAGCAGGGTCAGGCAGGGGACCTTGCGACCTGAGGAAGTATCTCCTCTGTGGCACCGACGTTGGTGCTGTGCTCCTCTGTGACAGCGGTGTCAGCTGGCCATGCTCGCCACCTTCCGGTGAATGTGGCGAGAAGACTGCGGGGCTGGCGGTTGCTGGTGAAGGCTGTAGCGGACTTATATGTTCTGCTGCTTTTTGCATTCTTTCTGCTTCTGTTTCCACTTCTTCTCCTACAGCAGCTCCTCTCATCTGCTGAACTCCAGGATTAGATGACGGCAGTAGGTAGTCGTCCGTTGGCTGCATCGTCTGAGCTGGCTGCGACTGACCTCCAGTGGTATACCAAACCTGGTCACTGAAGGGCAGTCGTGTGGACGCAGCGGCTGTTGACGGATGGGCCGATCTTCTGGCCTGATACTTACCTGTACAGGGTTACGAACCAAATCGTATGTCCTGTCCCACGCGTCGTTCGAATCCCGATGGCGAAGATTTTCTGAGTGCACTATTTTTGTTTTCCCTGTTCGCATGTTTTTGATGCAGTAATTTTCTTCTCCCAATTTAGATACAATACGGAAGTAGTTTTTCCAATAAAGTGTAAGTTTAGTAGAGTTACCTGGTTGTACTGAAGGGTCGAAATAGAAAATCAAGTCACCAGGCTTGAAATTGGACGTAGTCGCTGATTTCTGAATGAGTGATTTGTTGTGGTCCCTGGTCTGTTGTATGTTGTTTGCGACATGAGTATATGCGTTGTGCAGGTGTTCAAACATGACAGGCACGTAATCTTCCCCAGAGTAGCGAAGACGGGGCTGAAGTAGCGTGTCTACAGGTAGCACGGGGTCGCGTCCATACATAACAAAGTAGGGAGAGTATTTTGTTGACTCATTCTTACTCATGCGATAAGCGCCTAAACATGGTTGTAAGATCTGATCCCACTTGGTCTGATCTTCACTGATTTGTTTTTGTATCATCTCGTTCATGCAACGGTGAAAACGTTCTGTTTTACCGTTTGATTGAGGATGATAGCTTGATGTCCGAATCCTTGAAATTCCTAACTCTTTGTTCACCAGATCTAATAGTGCATTGCAATATTCTGTTCCCTGGTCGCTAATAATGAGCCGGGGACATCCATGGCGAGGGATGAATTCACTCAAGAGAAGCTGTGCCATGATTGTTGGCAGATTTATCTGGGATAGCGTATGCCTCGGGCCATCCGCTAAAATGATCCACTATAGTGCAGACATATTTGTTTCCTTCATCTGTGACTGGAAATGGGCCACATGTGTCAATGCCTACTATTTCCATGGGTGCGGTAGGCATCGGCATGTCCTGCATAGGACGTCTCTCTTTGCTCAGTTTCTTTCGCTGACACGTTTCACAGGACTGAACGTACTGTATTGTGTCTTTTAGAAGATTAGGCCAATAGTATGATTTCAAGATTTTGTCAGTTGTTTTCTCTATGCCTAAATGACCTCCTAAGTAACCATCATGCGCTCCTTCAAGAACGATTTTCCGATAGCTTGGCGGGATAACGAGTTGCATGCGAGTTTGTGGTCTGGTTTTTGTACCTTTTTCAACATGATACAAAAGATCATCTTCGATACAGTATTTTGACAACAACTGAGGATTTGGGTCTTGGGCCTGTAGTTCCGAAATAATAGTTTTTAGTTCATCATCTGCAAGCCGAGCTTGTCTTAGTACGTTTTGATCAAAATTGTGATAGTCTAGTGTTTTATGTTCTGATTCATCTGACTCAATCGGCATTTTGACAGCGTTGTCAACAACATGAACATCTGAAGTCATGTTTATGTCTGCCGTTTCTCCTTGCCAGTCTAAATGTTCATTGTCATTCAGATTTCCAGCGAGGGTCGTGTTGTGTAAACGGGAAAGCATGTCAGCAGCTACGTTTTTGGGACCTGAAATGTATTCAATTTTGCATGCATATTCACCAAGAATAATGGCCCATCGTTGGATACGATGATTTTTCATTTCACTGGTAAATAGATGTTTCAAGGGCTTGTGATCCGTATAAACAGTAATATCTGTGCCAACCAGGATGGGTCTAAGTTTTTATAAACTGTAAACAATAGCGAACGCCTCGCGTTCGATAGTAGGCCATTTCTGTTTCTGTTCTGAAAACTGATGAGACACATACTGAATAACACGATTGTGACCGTCGTGTTCTTGCATCAAGACAGCACCCATTGCATACTGTGATGCATCAGTATATAACTTGAATGGTTTCGAAATGTCTGGAAAGGCCAAAATGGGTGCTTGAAGTAGTGAATTCTTGAGGAACTCGAATGCACTCTGCGCTTCATCTGACCATCTAAATCTAGCGTTTTTGCGGGTGAGGGCTGTGAGTGGCTTTGCGATTTTGCTGAAATTCGGAACATATTTCCTGTAGTATGAAGTCATACCCAAGAAACTGCGGACTTCGCGAATATTTTCTGGTGGCTGGAGATTTTTCATTACTGAGACTTTTTCGGAATCGACCGAGATTCCTCTGTCTGAGATAATGTGGCCGAGGTAATTAAGCTCTTTGTTGATGAAATCACATTTCGAAATTTTGAGTTTGAGATTGGCTTTGCGTAGTCTATCAAACACTTCTCCGAGGTGCCTGATATGGTCTTCAAACGTTTCACTGAACACTATAATGTCGTCTACAAAGGCAAGTGCGAAATGGCGAATATCACCCAAAACTGCATTCATGCAATTTTGGAATACAGCTGGAGATCCGGCCATTCCAAATGGCATCTTGTTGAACTCGAATACACCTGCATCTGTGCCAAAAGCAGTCTTCTCTTTGTCTTCTTCTTTGATTGGAATTTGCCAAAAACCTTGCTTCATATCCAAACTAGTTCGAAACTTTGATTTTCCTAACGCGTAAAAGATGTCTTCTGCTGACGGTATACTGGCTGCAGGACGTACTGTAATGGCATTGACTTTTCTAAAATCTACACAAAATCTCATAGAGCCATCTTTCTTTGGAACTAAAAGTACCGGAGACATCCAGGGTGAATTGCTTCGTCGAATTACGTTAGCATTTAGCATTTCTCGAACTTGTTCTTCTAAAATGGGTCGGTAAGCTAAAGAGGGTCGTCTTGGGGGTTGATAAGACGGGGGATGATTTTGCGTGTTAATTCTCATCTCAGTGATATTCGTAGAAGTCAATTCATCGTCATTTTGCACAAAAATGTCTAGGTTTGGTTTCAAAAGTTTGATCAGTACTTCACGCCGTTCAATGGGAATATGAGCCAAGTTGAACGTTGAAAGGATGTCTGATGGACTTGGTTCTCCTTGGTTGTTTTCTTCGGCAGTTACAGGTGAGATGTTTGAGCTCTGCTCTTCATCTCGGTACTTTGTGGCTGTTCCTAATACTTGACCTTTTTTTAAATGAACGAAACGGCCAGTATCATTGACAATAGCCCAAGGAATATGTTTGTTTTTGGATAGCTTGACCAGAGCATTGGGCATCAAAATGCCTGGCTCGTCCTCAAAACACGGTGAGGAAGGCAGCTGTGAGACTACAAAATTTTCACCAGCTCGCTTCTTTTTGGAAATGAAGCATTTGACTTGTACGTCTGAACGTGGGAAGACGTCTATGTCCTCCGCTAGTCTCACAAGATTTATTTCTTTCTTTGTCTGGACGCCTTGTTTTTCTTTCAATGGGTACACTGAGCTTCCGATAATGAGAGTCTGACTTTCAAAATAAAGTATGGCTTTGCGAGCTTTCAAGAAATCGATTCCGAGGATCATATCATGTTTGTAGTCTTTCACCACTACAAAATCATGATACATTCTAACTTTTCCAAGAGTAATGCGAATTCGAACTGTGGTCTGTGGTCTGTGGTCGAATTCGAACTGAATTCGAACTGTGGTCGGGCCCACTTCAAGTGTATGACCGGTAGCGGAGCGTAAAGTAATTTTTGACAAGTTTTGAGTGGGTTTGACCAGCTGAGGGTCACATAATTTCACAAATTCTTCGCTAACTAGGGAAAGTTGCGCGTCTGTGTCGAGAAGTGTTCTGAATTGATGTGTGCCGATGTGTATGTCAATGTATGGGCAGTTTTCACTTACCTGTAGGATATACGCGGTCTGCGTTTTATCCTCTCCCGGGTGAGGCTCCTCTAGTTTTCCTGCTGCATGTGCTGAGGCTGACCCTGGACTGCTGTAGCTCGCTTACGGCAGGCCCGTTGAATATGGCCCGGGATGCCACAGAAATGACATATCGGGCGATTGTCCATCGTCCAGCGGTACTCCTGTGAAGTACTCCCGTTAGTACCGTGCGGTGGCCTGGTTTGTACGGGCTGATGCTGAGGGGGACGTTGGTTGAATCGGTTCTGCTGGTACTGCCGTTGGGGAAAACGGGGCGGTGGCTGCTGGTATTGCTGTGGAGGAAAACGGCGCTGTTGTTGCTGGTACTGCTGGTTCACCTGTGGTTGGACTTGGAACGACTGTTGAGGCGTCTGCTGCTGGGTGGCAAGTACCTGACAAATGTCAGCAAGTTTTTCGGTCACAGAGTCCAGTTTCTGCTGCATGGTATCAGTCATTTGCGTAATAGCGTTGCAGTCCATGGGTTCAGGGGCGGATGAGTTGTCGGTAAACATTGAGACGTGTTCGCTGATGCGTTGTTCGTTCATGGTAATTTTGTATGCGTCAGTCAAGGTCGTCGGCATTTTTCGGGCGATGCTACCTTGGAGGCGTCTGTCTCTCAGTCCATTTATGAAGGCATTAGTGATGGTCTCTAGCACCTCTTTTTCCGTCAGTCTGTCAGCGTAAGCCTGGTTTCCAAGAAGGCGAATTCTTTCAGCAAAGTCTGCTACAGTTTCGTTGGTGTTCTGGATAGCATGTCTAAGTTTTTGTTTGGAGCGAGCTGCCGGGTTTAAATGGGAATAGCGCTCCTCCATCATGGCTTTGAACTGGTGCCATGTCTGCAAGATGGGCTCTTTCTCTCTGAAAAAGTCAGCAGCTGTCCCTTTCAGAAGTTGGGAGGCGGCCCACAGGGTTTCCTGTTCGTCTTTGTCAACAGCTCTGTACACATCGTCCATGTCCCGCATCCATTTGGAAAAAGCATCAGCATTTGATCCGTCGAAAGTAGTCTTTTTATTGTGCGGTAATGTTTGTGATAAAGCTAACTTATTGCCGAGACTTTTGACACAATGCGTCATATGCTGCGCCAAGGCTTGAGCGTTTTCCATGACTATATTTGATTGTACGTTATCGTTAGGTATTTCAGCAATTTCTGGGAGAACTGGCGTGAGGCACTTACCTATCGTCGGTCGGGCCCAAGGTAGCTGCTGCAGTGTCCTTTTCACCAGTCGTCGGCGCTGGGGTCCTGGGCTGTTATCGAGGGGCTGGTCAGGGCTTGGGCTGCGTCGGTGCTGCTGGTCCCTTCCAGAGGCGTGGGCGTCCAGTCTGGCTCGTTTGGCACGAGAGCTGAACTAGCGAAACCGGCGGGTGACTCGCAGCCGCACAGCGCTGCGTGCTCCTCTGCACGCGCCTTGTCAGCGGGGCTCCGTGCAGTTAGTAGCGGTGTCTCGTTGGCAGCTGCGGGCTTGGCAGCTGCGGGCTTGATCGGGCTGGGTGTGTGGTAGTACTCGTTGTACCGCTGCGTATAGGTAAAACCAATTCCACTGACACCGCGTCGAGGTTGTACCGTCGCACAGGTAACCGTTGGGCTTGAGCTCGGCCAGCGTCTGTTTGATGGAGCTGCGCCCTTGTCGAGGTTGGTGGTAAGGCGGCCAGCTACACGGAGTAGTGTGCACTGATCCTCTAGCTGGTGGACGTTGCACCAGTCCTCTTGTGTAAACCGCGGGGGTTTACCAACCTGGTTAGGCGATGTTCCCACGGCACAGCGGTTCTCTGCTTGTCTGGCGCGCAGGTACTGGTGTTTTTTTAACGTTGCTTCAGGCTGGCGGTTTGCCAGGACACTGAGTCCGCAGCAGCGTCCCAGGCAGTAGGTGCAGGTGCAGCGGTGGAACTGCGCAGTTGAAGTGGTGATCAGGTCACACCCGCAGGTATGGCAGTAGCCGCAGTCGGTGCAGCGATGAGCGTCAGGCTGAAAGTGACAGACGCAGTTGTGCTGTTCCGTCAAGTTAGATCTTCTGGAAAAATAGGCCTTGTGGTATGGGCAGGTCCGGGAGAAAGCAGATGACGTAGTTTCTAGAAGACTGATGGCGGGGATGACGGCGTTCCAGCACTCGCACTGACCGTTCGGGTTGACGTGGTGAGCGGCGTGGTACTGGCTCAGATTCGGATGAGCTGCGTCCTCTTCCGTCCTCTCGGCGGGTGCGATGGGTATCTGGATGGTCACTAGAAGCTGGTCTGGCTGCGTCTGACTCTCCTGGCTGGGTCCGAACATGAAGACGCGTTGGCAGAACGTCTAGATGTTACCGGATATCCGGGTCACGGCACCAATGTAACGGCCCCCTCTCGTCAGTGGCTGTTGGTGGATGCAATGGCTGCACCCCACCAGCTTCGGCAAAGATCAGAGGTAGACGGCAGAGGTGGTATTTGAAGCAGTAGACACGCAGAGTAGACACACAGAGGCCAACTCCGGTTCACTTAGCCAACAGAGAGTCAGGTCACAGGCAGAGTGCCACGTAAACAATGGTTACTGTATCGCCAAAAGTAGAGTGTCCAAGTGGCGGAGGCAACAGAGAGACGAGATGTTAGCGCGACTCGGTCCAGCTTCGAACTGGCTTACCTCCCTCACTGCCGGCCAGAGAGCCGTTTTATACTCAGGCCAAAGGTCGCTTCTGACGTCATTAGATACCGGCGCTAGCCGGTTCTAACTAGTCGTCGTCCTTAGCAACAGTGGCTGGGCACCGCCCCTCTGACGCCGACAGCGAGCGAGGTCAGTGACAGCGAGCGAGGCCAACTAGATGCGTGGGATATCTCTGCTCCCCAATACGCCCTATCACTGACAGTTTTATGGTTTTTGCTCCAAGTCTCTCACTAGTCTCTGACAGCTCGACTCGAGGCAGAGCTGCTCGGTCGTCGTTAAGAAAATACCCAACATATACACGTGTCACATGCCGTGCGTGTGATGGATAGCCTGGGCTGCGGGAGCCCGACATTGTGGCGCCAAAGAAACGATATGGCGCAATGCGGAAGGCACAGACAGCGGCTAAAACGAAATAAGAAAACCGTCTTACAGCTAACTAACTAATACAGAGCACGCAGAGCTAGGGCTAATCCAATCCCAACTAGGGCTAATCCCAATCCCGGCTGTTACACATGGGCGTACAATGACATAACATACTGTAGTTTTCGGATGAAACACGCACCACAGGCTACTCTACGAACGATTATAAGATAATAGGCGAGTCCAGGTAGGGTAAAAGGGGGGTAAGCAATGTTAGTTGAAGTTGTAAGTGAAATAGTCACTGTTGACTAGTTAGTATCATAATAGCGGATAATATACTTATCAAAAGGTATTGAGCCGCCCCAGTTTGGATCCTGGATACGCCTATGATGAAGTACAACCTGCAAAAAGGAACTATCTACGATCAGTAACATATTTATAGTGCTGGGTAGCAACTTGTCTGCGGTTAATATTTTTTCCAATTTTACCCCCCTTTTTCACTAACCTGGTACCGCCTATGGCAAAAAAATATGATTTTTAACTGTTTTTTATAATGTCACAATCAGATACCATTTCATTTATTTAAAAACAAACATCAAAAATGGTTTTATTACGCATTTACTTCACCCCCATATTGAGTGACCTGCACACGCCTATGATTTTTGAATTTTCAAAGGCCACTGTCATATATCAATTTCCAATTCATCTCTATCGATTCGTATTAATTGTGTTAAAATCGGTCGATAAACATGAAAGCTGTGTTGGATCAAAAATACCACTAAAATGTGTGGTTTTTGCCCCCCTGTTGCCCCCTATCAAAAATGTAGATTTTTTATTATTTAAAAATGTAGATCGTGTTGAGGGGAACCAAACACCGTTTCATTTTTGAAAATCGGACGGGTAGATCTCGATATCTCCGGGGGGGGGGGCGGAATCCCCCCCCCCCTGTTACAAATAGGGGTAGCCAGGAGCCTGTTACAAATAGGGTTAAACGGCACGGAGGAACAAAGCGTCCTGTCTATTCCGAGGAGATATTCAATGTAGTAGCCCTGGAAGTGCAAACTCGTATTGACTAACTAATTAACCCACGCCGTGCTGGTGCTCGGCGCCACCTTCGCCGTGCCGGGTGGGGGTGGAGGGCTCAGACCCCCCCCCCCCCATAACACGAAAACTAATAGGTCGAAAAAAAGACGCGGAAAAAAGGGTTAGAAAGCTCTCGACAAGCACATTCAAAACTACTTTGTTTTCCTCAAGTCAATATTGAGGTCACCAGAGGTCATCAAAGGTCAAATTTGCCAGTTTTAGGACTTCGCTCCAGAAACCCCCAGATATCGCAGGAACTATGATAGCTAGGAACAAACGAGAGAAAAACAATGGAAAGCTCTTGAACAATGCAATCGCGGGGATGTCCTCAGATTTTAGTTCAGGTCAATAGTTTAGGCTCCAGATCTCATCGAATGTCAAACATACTATTTTTTACAAAACAGTTTTACGAATAGCTTTTTATCTAATGACAACAATGATTTTTTTTTATGCCATCGTGTTTGTCTCTTGAAGGCGCTTTGACTCATATTAGTATTGACCAAGTTAGGTCAACTTAAACATTTGACCTCAGGTCAAGGTCAAGTGGCGATCCAAGTAGGTCATGTGGCATATGGGAAGACGTGCCTCGACGAGACAAACACATTGGTGTCGGTATCACTTCTCTATTGTCATATCTCGAGAGTTAGATGTTCAGATCTAAGATGTTCAGCTACAACACGCCAACATAAAACTGTTAGTGACCTCGGAAGACCTCGGCTGACCCTTCAGGGGTCACTGAACACAAATATCACCTAGGTCATCAAAAAAGGCCTATAATAACGTGATCCAGAAGGAATTAGACTGATATCTTGCGTATCCTTGGAAGAGGAAGCATTTGAATATTTCTCTATTTAATTATAATGGGTAAGTCACGAAATTGACCCGACCTTAGGTCGCTGATATAACAAAAAATCCAAGATTATAAAATTGTAGATATATATGACCTTATGAAATCTTGTAAGTATAAAACCTATCATCCAAAAACTGTGACTGTGGTACGACCACCAGCTTTTTTGTAGGTGGGGTCACGTGACCTGGTCTGGTGACCTGACCTGAGATGACCCGAAGTATTTGTTTCTTTACATAATGTGGGAAAGTGATGCCCGAACAGCTGTGCTAAAAACGGCTGCGCTGCGCGCCACCGTTTTCCGCTATCTTCTAAAAACCTGAAGGGGGTGTCTAAACACCCCCGGCACGGCGCGGGTTAGCTTGATTTACCCAAAAGGCACATGGTGGGCAGAAGTCGATCTGATGTCTCTGTAATGCGATTGCGAACCCATTACATTCCTGTGCAATCTATCACACAGCATCTATTTTATAAACACAAAAAATTGGCAAGCGCTTAATGAGGGTGTCGATCTCCTTTGCCACTGGTGACTGTGGGCGCTAAATCCGATACATATCTGTTTTACTTCAGCCAGGATGAGCCACTACACAACTGCCCAGCAAAAATAGGCTAAAACCCACGCTTAATTTCACTCATTAGTTCATTAAGCCGCTCAAAGAAATTACGTTATCGTTCAGCGTCCGCCTTTAAAAGTCTGTGAATCTTGACATAGTATATGCTAATGTAATTATGAACTTGTTCTATTCCAAGAACCCGTAATTGCCGCGTTTATGATTACCAAATAATTTTTGATAATGCATCACACGACACATCCCCATCCCCAATGAGCCGCGGTGGTCGCCATGGTAACGGTAGATACGCGCGTCCGTCCACAATCCCCAGAGCACTGTGTATTACGTTTCGAAAAGCAAATGCATGTAATCATTCTTATTTGTTTTCATTCACATCAACGCCGTGCCATGTGGGGCGTTCAAAGGGATCACTGCCGCTCCGCGTATCCTCTATTGTCCGTCAACTCCGCATCATCCCGGTACAGAACGTGTGCCGTTCATTGCGACGATGACGTCACTGAGTGGCCGTCTGATTGATCACGATTTTGTTCCGCTTTCCCAAACTCTTCCATTCCAATACTGCTCAATGGGCAAAGTGGGTCAAATCAGTCTGATTTCAACCAAGTGCTACCAATACCGCATGCTTCTGTCTCTTTCTGACAGGTGCCATGGCCAGATGGATGTCGCTGATCGTCGCCTCCGACGCCGCCTGTTTCTGTCTCTTTCTGACAGGTGCCATGGCCAGATGGATGTCTCTGATCGTCGCCACCGACGCCGCCTGTTTCTGTCTCTTTCTGACAGGTGCCATGGCCAGATGGATGTCGCTGATCGTCGCCACCGACGCCGCCTGTTTCTGTGTTTCTGACAGGTGTCATGGCCAGACGGATGTCGCTGATCGTCGCCACCGACGCCGCCTGTTTCTGTGTTTCTGACAGGTGCCATGGCCAGACGAATGTCGCTGATCGTCGCCACCGACGCCGCCTGTTGGTTGCCAATCATCGCGCTCGGCATCGCCTCGCTCTGCGGCGTCAGCGTGCCACCACAGGTACTGTGACGTCATCGCCTTCTAAACCGCCACCGTGACCTGCGACGTCATCATCCTCAGCTGACTAGTCAGCATCCCCCTCAGTTAGTGGGACGTCATCACTGCCATGCTGACCAATCAGCATGGTCGCGCAGGTAATGAGACGTCATCACAGCCCGGTTGACCAATCAGTGTGCTCTTGCGGGTAGTATGACGTCATAATCCTCGGCTGGCCATTCTGCTGCGTGCACCACTGGTTGTTTGATGCTATCGCCCTTTGCCCCGTTATCGTCGGCTGACGCCGAGCGAAAATAGCTTTAGTGTTTACCGATGCGTAGAGTATTCCCTCTGCATTCAGGTTCATTCTTATATTGACTTTGGCTTGACTTGACATATATTGACTTGACTTGACAGCCCATGGCAGAGTTCGCCATGGGCTGGGCTGACCCTATGGGCCATGGGCTCGGCCTGGGCCGGACCTCAACTTTAAGGAAATCACTGGGCTCTGGATGGGCCTGGGCCTGACAATTTTGAAGTAATGCGCGCGTCGCACAAGCTCAGGTCAGAGCTCAAAAATATTTTAACCAGCAGTTCACTTTCACAGCAACACACTGTTGCTGATGTTGATGCTGATCACACACTGTTGATTTAAAATGTATTGGGCCAAATTCGGTGAGTTTTGTTTCTGGTGGGGGTACATTATGCCACCCTGAGCAAACATTGCCCCCTCCTGGAGTGAATCCTGGGTACGCTACTGTCTGGGTGTCTCTGTTCGTGTTGTCACTGAACGCGGCCGTCATCCCAATATATTATGGTGATATCTGGTAGCATTTGTCCACAGATTTACGCCTGGGTGCGTATTTCGGTTGCCCGCATTCTAATTGCCACCGGCTAGCGTAAAACCAGACATAAGTCAGTCAAAAATATAGATATTGCTTTGAAATACGGTTGGGGCATCGTCCATACTTGGTTCTCAAATATATCTTCCAATTGTTGTATTATAGTTGACAATTGTGATTGTGATACAAACAACTTCTTTGTTTTTTGACAAATTTCCACTAAATATTTTCATTTTTAAATATATTGAAAAACCGGAAGATATATTGGATAACCAAGTATGGACGATGTCCTCACCGAATTTAAAAGCAATATCTATATTTTTGACTTAGTTATGTCCGGTTTTACGCTAGCCGGTGGCAATTATAATGCGGGAAACCGAAATACGCCGCCCGGGTGGCCGTGTTCGTGGTGCCACTGAAAGCGGCCCTCATCCCAATATAATATGGTTATATAACATGTTCGTGTTATCATTTGTCCCCAGAATTACGCCTGGGTGGCCGTGTTCGTGTTGCCACTGAAAGCGGCCGTCATCCCAAAATAATCTGGTGATATCTGGTAGCATTTGTCCCCAGATTTACGCCTGGGTGGCCGTGTTCGTGTTGCCACTGAAAGCGGCGGCCATCCCAATATAATCTGGTGATATCTGGTATCATTTGTCCCCAGATTTACGCCTGGGTGGCCGTGTTCGTGTTCCCACTGAACGCGGTCGTCATCCCATTTCCCAATATAATCTGGTGATATCTGGTATCATTTGTCCCCAGATTTACGCCTGGGTAGCCGTGTTCGTGTTGCCGCTGAACGCGGTCGTCATCAGTAATCCCAATATAATCTGGTGATATCTGGTATCATTTGTCCCCAGATTTACGCCTGGGTGGCCGTGTTCGTGTTTTGTCAGCCCAATATAATCTGGTGATATCTGGTATCATTTGTCCCCAGATTTACGCCTGGGTGGCTGTGTTCGTGTTGCCGCTGAACGCGGCTGTCAACCCGCTACTGTACACGCTATCCACGGTGCAGTTCGTGGAGCAGGTGGAGAAGAGGCTGCACACGTTCCGAGTTTCCTGGAAGAGGTCCTTCACCATGAAGACCTGTACCACAGCCGGCACCGAGGGCGGAGGTCAGGGCGCAGCTTAGGCAATCGTCCCATTGCTAACGCACCTACGCTCTTCATTGTTTTCTCTGTTTTATTTGCACCTTTGGTAGTTTCTTTCTTTGGTTTATTTCTCCTTCCATCCTATTTCATGTAACGTTTGATACCATTCGCTTTGATTATTTTGTTTCTGATGATCTTTTTCGCATCATTGCTGCTGTGATTGCAGGGAGACTTTTCCATATCAATAATACCAGTAAAACGCCTTTTTGGGCGATGGGCGAGCGGACGCGCTCTGGTAAAGCTAAATTAAATTGTATTAAACTGTGCATGATCTCCTTTCTCGAATCCGGCAAAACGTAGTACGTCCTGAGCGATGCATGCTTCATCGTATAAATTAATGCTTATATTAATGATTTTGCGCTGTGGTACCACCCCTATCAGAACGCAACATACCAAAATCAAAATTGATTTGATGGTCCTATCCAATGGTGAAAACCTGATCCCAATTGGAGCAGTGGTTGCAAAGTTATTAGCTTCCGGAAAGCGTCTGTAAGGCCAGGTCGGGCCGGTTCGAGCCGGGTCAAATGTAAATTTGTCTAGTAAGTTGGCGAGAAACCCTACGGGCGCTTCGCGCCCGCTCGGTTATTAAGGTCATGCCGAATATACAAGGGACCTCCTGATTTTGATCGCTAAGCATTTTGTTACAGAAAAAAATCATTTTATTTATCACCCATTCACCACCCTGTATTTTTCAGATAATGAAACGACGGAGCCTCCAACCTGTAGTCCGAGGGTGTACAAGTTCCATCCTGTGAACCGGAGAGAATCAATTGACACGATGGCGTTGGTGAACCTCTCACAACGACGACACAGGCCCAGGTGAATACATCGCTGTTCGAAAAGGCAGGGAAGCTGCAGCGAGCGGCAT